>VZTE01000365.1:126778-144685 GCA_013397775.1 Eulacestoma nigropectus | reverse complement strand
ATTATATTTATTTATATTATGTTATATTTATATACTATACAGTAGTGAGTGGATGTTGTAATTCAAATAGAAATGAAGCTTAAGACCTATTTGGGAAAGGAGAGGTGGTTCTTACCCCATTTACATCCATACGCTTTAGAGAGGTCACTGGGGAAGTCCTAACACAAAGAAGAACTCAGATCAGATTTTGGTTTGCTTTGCAAGTTCTACAATGTCAGATAACATAAACAGTGTGTTTAGGCATAACAAATAGTTTTTATGATCCGAGCAGCCTTTTGTCCACATTCTCTTTGCACAATTTCTTGAGTATTCTAAGAATATTTAATAGACTCTGTTAGGTTTTGTTAAATTGGTGTTTTAATAATTTAAATCGATTATAGTTTAATATCAGCTTGTTGAAGCTGTTGCTGTGGAGCAATTGATATTGCTCAAGAATTTTTGCTCACCTGAGGCAAGGAGAAGGAATATAGGTTTTGGACCCAGCCCAAACCCATCAACTATTAATAGCTCAGATACAGACATTGGTATCTAAAACATATGCTGAAGTAAAAAAGCAAACTTAAAAGTTTTTAGATGAAGCAAAGAGACAAAAAATCTTTCTCAGGTCCTTTGCCATGCTTTTAGTCCACTGAGGCTTTTTAACCAAAACAGCTTCTATATTCTGTTAAGCTTCAGATTAAAATAACCCTGAAGCGAAAGCATTGTAAGGAAAAGATGTCTCTTTGTTAGAGACAGTTCCTGCTGAGGAGCAGTCTGGCTCGCTTCCTCCAGTAACTTCTGTGGGCACACAGGGATGGAAGCGTTCCCTCGAGTTTGAATGGGGTGGAAGAAAGCACAGCGGGAGGACAGCAGTGTTCACCTTCCCACCCTCCCCAGCCCCTAGCTCTCCACGTCCTTATCCACTCCCACAGATGGAAGCTCTCTCAGGGCTCATTTAACTGAGCAGATAAGAGGGTTGATTCTCACTGGTGAAGCCAAAACCTAGTTTTTGTAGGATTTTCATTCCCAGCCTCCTACCTTTACTGTAACATTTTGTGTCTTTTCAGAGTTGTAGGCATTATCAGGAAGCTTCTTTTTGTCTGTGCTGGGTTGGGGGCTGTGGAAGCACCTGCCTGAATGCAGAAACTTCCCTCTTGGCTCAGAAAGAGCCCTGTTGCACAGGCACATTGTACAGTCTCTCCTCTATGCTGTGGAGGAAAGGCTGGCCCCGGGAACAGCTGTATCCATGTGGCACTTCCCTTGTTTTGCTCGTTGTCTGCTGCTGTGGGCTGCAGCATCACCTCACTCTGTGGCTTCTCCCATGATGGATCAGAATCACAGAATCGTGGAACATCCTGAGTTGGAAGAGACCCATGGGGAACATCCAAGTCCAGCGTCTGGGATCCCTCTCAGGAGGTGGTGTGAGCTTGGGGCCCCAATCTGTGGTGTAACAGGAGAGAGAGGGAATATCCTGGCAGGAAATGTAAAGAAACGAGGTAGGAAGGAGAGAAGAAGGTGGCAAAGGTCTCCTCTTTGCCTTTTTGCAGATCTACACAGAGCTGGGGGTAAGCATTGCCAGTGATGGTATAACTTGCTGCAGCCAGTGATACCCAAGAAAAGAAAGCTGGGAAACCTCTTTCCCAGCTTTTTCTTGTTTGTTGAAGAATTTCAATTTTGTTTCAGCCTGAACAAATTCAATTCTGTATTTCCCATCTCCTTGAGGAGAGTCAATTACAGGTTGTTCTGGAAAAAAAATCACACTTACACTCTTCATGGTGAGGCTGTTCCAATTTTCAGAAAAGACTGTAAGCGTTCTTAGGCCACAGAGAAGAAGAGAGTGACATGTACAGCCTATTTGTTAGGCATTCCATGATAGAAAAGAGATAAAAGTTTTGGTCCTTGCTTTACACAGTATCACTTCATTTCCAAGTACTGTAAAATAGATTAAAAAAACAAATCTTCAGGGTGAGTCAGTTGCTTCCAGTCAAGACAATTGATCTTGAAGTTCTGAACCCAATAGTGTACAGGGCTAATTGTTGATATGTCAAGAGCTGCTGAGATTTCTTTTCATGCTGATATCTTGGGCTTGTCTTAAAGTCAGTAACACTTTAAGAAATATGGGGCTACGGCAAAAGCACAAGAATTCTTTGAAAAATGTTTTCTGAGGAACTTCCTAAGGCTAAGCACTAACAGTGCTCTCTTAGTTTTGCAATATTTTTTGGTTTTGTAATACTTCTTTCTGTAATGCTTTTTTCTGTTTTCCTTCCAAAAAGATTATTTTTGCATTTTTTTTTTCCTTTGGCTTGGATTATTTCCTCCCATAGAAATATTTAGCTGTGCTTGGCAGTGTATGAGCCTAACTTAGAAACTTTTTTAAGATGCATGACTTTTTTTACTGACTGTGTAGGAAGCTTCGGAGGATTAGGGTTTCACCTCATCAAGTTGCAGATTTCTATATTATCTACATCTGTACTAGTTTTCTAGACCCTACTTTTCACCAGGGGAGAGAAATGTCAGTATAAGCAGTTATTTGACTCATTCTAAGTGACAGAAATTGGATCAGAGGAGCCACTGCCTGGAGGTAAATGCTTCTCTGTACTGAGTGTGAATATTCCGTGTCCACGTAGACTTGTATCAGGGTGCGCTCCATTGCCAAATAGCTGTGCTTCCAGTCAGGGGACAGGGGAGAGGGCATAATTACCAGTTTAATAAGAACGTCAGCCTCGCACAGGAGCACATGCCAGCTTTTATTGGGAAAGGCAACAGCTCCCCAGGTACAGGAACTCATCAGAAACCAGGAGGGGAGAAAAACGCTTTTAATCATCAGTTCTCTGGGCAGCCTCTTCGCTGTGCCCAGAGGAGCTCAGGAGGCCCCTGACGCTTATCTGTCTGTTTCTGTGCGAGACAATGGCTCTGAGTTTCTGCACATGTTCCTCTCCTCCTCAAAATGCAGTGCTCCTGGAAAAGTTTAATACTTTTTGTTTTTTTTTTCAAGTGTGTGTCCAGAGCTGCTCTACCTGGTGTGTGTTGAACAAAGTGAAGGTCTGCAAGAGTTGAAGCCACAGGTGCTTTAGGTCCTGATCTGACTTTCAAAGTTCTGTTGTGCTCTCAAATGCAGACTGGGGATTGGTTGTAGAAGGTTGAGTTCCTTCGACACATACAGAGCGTGTGTTTGAGGTTCTTTGGACATCTCAACAGCCTTGCGCTGCACATTTGAGCAAGATTTAAAAAGCCATCATGTTGGCTGGTACCATGCAAAGATATTAGTTAGGGTCCCAAAACCCAAGGAGCGGTAACAGGCACGCTGGCTAATAAACCTGTCCAGTTCCAATAGGCTTTGTCATTTTCTTTCCAGTTGCAGACCCTGTAGCAGTCAGTGCCAGCACAGCTGTGGTCCCCTACATGCTGCATGCAACCTTCCCATAGCAAGTGGAAAAGGGGAACAAGGCACAGTAACTTCCAGGAGCTTTCAAATGTTACTTTCAAAGCTTCAGAAAGCGCAGAATGTTGTGTAACCTGCCACGCAGTTTTTATATAAGTATTTCCAGGTTGAAGTGTTGTTGCCAAAGTGCTGATTGTGAGAACGATTTTAGAAAATTCCAAACAGGAAAGAAAGATGTATCACAGCCTAAACTCATCTTCACTTGAGAGTAGGGTGAATGGTAGAGTAGCCTAAGAATCTGCACTCACGCAGGGAAAGAGAGAAGTGGAATCTTACTGAGTGGCAAATTTAAATGTATATCAAGAGGAGAGAAAAAAAATGGATTAAAGCCTCCCTAGAGACACATGCTATAAATCATAGAGTCCTTTTGATAGCATCAGTTCAATAACTACAACAACAAAGAAGATTATTTTTTAATAACTTGGCCTCCAACTAGGCCAGTACCTTGTGAAATCAAGAGAATGACTGACAGACACAAACATCTTGTGAAAGAGACAGAGCCCCCTTTTAATAATGCAAGTTTAAATTATAAATCATTTTATGGCCTTTGCCCAGAGAAATCCCATGTCACAGGACTCACTGAGAGTAGCCTGTGGCTCAACCCCTATGCTGCCAAAACAGCTGCTTAGATAGAAGGTTTCCCTTTCTTTGTGTGTGCAATTTCCCCATCATTTTTCCCTCTGTCAGTTTAATTGTTTGGAGACCTGATTCCTGAGCAGATAGCCCTCAAGGAAAAATATAGATAAGTGGTGCTATCGCTGCAGGGAAGGAAGTCATGGGAGCTTCTTGCAGGAGTTACTCGTCTTCTTTAGGATCCCTTTAAAAGTTTTTCAGACTGCATTTAGGCATTATCTATGTTCTTTGGGGGAAGTAGACGCGTGTGAAATTCATGTTAATCTGATTGTATAGTCTAAGTCAAGGCAGTCACAACCTCTGAGCTTGACGATTCCTGCATCCGCCCCGTGTTCCATTGCCAAAGGACACTGAGGTCGTTTATGCCCTTCATGCATTCTTCACAGTCCTGGGGATAAGCAGGGTTTTCCCTCAGCCCACTGAGGTTCTTCTGTACTTGTTTACTGTCCATGCCAAGACTATCCACAGAGGAACCTCCTTCATCCTCTCTTCTTTCAGAAGAGCAGCTTCAGAGCTGCTCACTCAGCCTTCTTCCTTTTGGTTCCTCCTTAAAGTGCTGTCTGAGATGCTCAGTATGGAGAAAGAAGGCGTGCAGAGGCAGCCCTTCCTGCCAGCCTGCTGCATGATTTGAGGAAAACAAGGATGGGAGAGCATTTCCTTTTGTACCATTGCTGGGAAGACAGCAACGTCTGTCAGCTGTGATATGCTTGAACAAGGACATATGATCCTTCCTTGGCACAGGACTACCAGATGAAGGCTTGACAGTAAAAATAGCTGACAATAGGATAAGGCAGCTAATAAATGAGCAATTTCGCACACCCCAAGCATTAACAAATCTTGAGGATATTGTAAAACATGAGTGATGCCTTAAAAATTATACTTTGAGGTTCGGGGTTTTTTTATCTTTGCTCTTTATTTTTGTGTTGTTAGTTTGCATAAAAATCATGTTTTATTCTTGTTCTTAAAAACATGTAGGCTGGAAATTTATTTTAAAGAGAAAAAAAGATAGCTGACATATTCATACATTCTGATAATGCTGGCACTGAGGACTACTTGGAGGAATAAAAATGAAACCAACTAAAAGGAACAGAACTATCAGGACTCCATGAGACAATCAAGATGCCGATATTGTCAGTCTTGACTGAGTTCCCTCAGTTTACGTTTCTGGAGCCTTTTGCTGTTTTAGTGAAAGTGTTGCGCAGCAGTAAAAGAAAAATTACATTTTATAGTTAGCAAATGTTTGAAATAGCATTTTGCTAACTAAATCTTTCTTACCACTCTCAGCCAGTCTCTTTTTCTCTGCTCTTCTTAATGAGCTTGAGACTTACATAAGTGCGTCGTCAGTTCCCTTTCATAAGATGGGGAAGCAGACGAGTAGAAGCACATTTTCTGCAAAGACAAACTTTGATCCAGATTTTGCTGTGCTACTGAGATTAAATTGTCTATTTTCTGTCCTTAGCTGAGGACTGCAGTGGTTTGATTCCCTGTGTTGGTTTATCCAGCAGTATTTAAACCCTCTTTGTGTGTGTCTATGTGAAAATGAGAATATTGTGTTATGCAACTAAAGGCTTAAATAAATTTAAAAACAAGAAACATATTGAATATATAAAAAGCATGGTTTGTTCTCCTGAGAGTGTCTTCAGTGTTTCTGTTTCTGTAAAATATAGTCCCCCCCCAGAAAACCATAAAAAATGAAACGCCACTTTGGAAATTTAGAGTGGTTGCCTGACTTGTATAGGAAAAAAAAAAAAGATATAGTGAGGTGCCGTATTCCCTTAGCCAGCACATGTTTCTGAGATGTTTCTAGTGGGTAATAGTTTGTTAGTGGGATGATGTATGTTCCCTTGTGGAGGCAACAGTGTACTGTCGTTTCTGCAGTTTGTCCAGAGAATTTTTGCCAACCATACTATTTTTCTGAGCAGAGCATAGCTACCCATTCCACTCTGACAGGGCAGGATATGCTGATACAAATCACACAGTGGTTTCTGAGCTCCGATGAATCTCATAAAATGAGAGGATAGTCCGCTGTAATTAAATTGTGGAGCAGTCCCTACAGAAAAGCATACCTCCCTTAAGGTGTAATATGGTTTTAATAAAAAGGATAGATCTCAATGCAATGTATTCCCACCCAGCTGCCTGACAGTGTTTAGGTATTCAGGATGTTAAATCAAACCCTTGCAATAGCAAAATTGGAAGTCTGAGATGCCGTATTTCTTTTTGATGAGGAACTAATTGTACCATATCACTGACATGCTGAAAAAAATGTTGCTGAAAGATCAAGTTCCAACACCAGTAGGCACTTTTTGAAGCCACACACTTTCAACTACGAGAAGAGGACCTGTTTGTGATCAGCCTGTTATGTTAGGTAGTGATTTTCAAAATTACAGCCAAAAATCTATTGAGATAACAATTGGAAATATGCTGGTCTTTTCAGGTCTGATTCCTTTGCTTATTAAATTTTAATTTTAATATGCCATCTACAGAATCACTGCAGACTACTGATATAAAGTAGTTCTTATAAAGCAACCTGGCTAATTAAAAGTTGTAAACATCCTACAGACAGTGCAGTCAATATCTATCACCATCTGAGGCCTTAAATTCACGAAAAAGAAGCCTTCCAGTGAAATTCCAGTGGTGGCTGGCTAAGTGGACTCTTTAATTTACTTGTCTCCTTTGGGAGTTTTAATAATGAATGCCACTCCAGCGCCTGGAAATGTTCATTTGCGCACGTGTGACTGCGCACATATACTTGAGAAAGCTTCACACAAGGAAGGACCTGGCCTTTGCCACCTGGAAACAACACATGGAATTATGCACTTAAACACGGCCCTTCTTTCTTGTATAAAGACCAAAGCAACAGCCATGCGTGCAGCTGGAAAGGAATTTTCCATTTTGGCTGTTTGGTAGGTTGGGTTTTTTTATTATTCTTTTCCAGCAGGGCAGAGTAAAAGGCTGATTCCCTCTTATCTAACTTGTCTGAATTGTAAACAGTAGCAGGATGCTTCACTCTGCCTTCCTACGAGGTTATGTTTAAGGAACAGCTCTGATTCACCACTTCTTCAGGTGGCTGACCAGAGTGCCAACTCACTATAAAATCATAAACCTCAGGGCAAGATGGGGGCTGCCTATTTCCAGTTTTGTAGCCACTTTCTTTGCCTTTCTCATGGATTGTACTTTCTGAGCATTACCAGTTGGAATAGGAAGGCGGACAGTTAGGAAGGAAGAATAATCCTGCAGTTTGCTCTATAGATACCTATATGCTCCTGTATGAGCAATTCCTGTTGTCTACCACAGTTAACTTTACAAAACTTCAGTGTGGAACATCCCTGTTATCTGCATTTTACTGGCAGGAACAGAGAACCAGGCGGTGCCTGTGTGCAGATGGACAGATTTCTGTTACAGCTGCATTTTATGAAGAAATGTTGTGTTTAGAGCACTTATATGAGAAATTCAGCCTGAAGAGACTGGTTTTTCACCACCTAGCTCTCCTGGGAGTGCCATAAAGGCAACATTTGGGTAGCTGGGCTGAGACAGGAGCGTGGACTTTGTTCTCCTGCAGCAGGTGACACAGGGTGTACCAGAGTGAAAGATTCAGGATTCTAGGGAAAGATATTAAGAAAACAGTAACCTGACATTACAACCCTGTGAGGATCAGTCTCTACCAGAAGTCTGTTTGAGGGTGTACTCTATGCCCAGGGGACTGCACCAGAATTTCTCAATCTGAGCATCGAGTGAAATGTATAAACTGGTCCGTCTGCAGTGCTGAGAAGCAGGGAGAGATCTTCTTGAATCTCTTTTAAATGAGGTTAAAAATAGGCTGACCAAAATCAAAACTGAATTGGGGGTGTGTTGTGATGTCTTCCACTTAGTTTCCCGTCAGGGTTACTTGAGGCAAGGGTTGAAGAAGTGGGTGCTTTTACTTCATCACTGCTGTTGGTTTGTTTTTGTGGTTTTAAACAGGAATCCACATAGCCTTAAAGATAGAGCTGTAGTGCCAATCGGTGAAGATCAAAAATACCTCAAACAGCAAGAGGACAAACCAAATTAGGTACTGAACCAAGTCCAGCAGAATTCTTTCTGAGCAATGGTTTGTGAAAATTCATCCTGGCTTTGCCCTTTCTGCCCCTGGTTTTCCAGCTGACTGTGAGGACTCCGGCACTTTAGGGCCAGAGGGCCACTGAGCAATGCACTATTTATGCACTCTTATCCTAGGGACATTGTTCCCTCAGGACTTGTAATCTAAAGAACCAATTTTTTTGGAAGGGAAAAAAAGCTGAGAGATGAGCTGTTGATGATTGATAAGCATAATTGTTTTGGGGGATTATTATTTACTTTATACCATGACCAGAACCACAGAATATGTCTGTTGCCCAGATGCTGTCCCTCAGTTCAGAGAAAAAGCTCAGTAAAGAAATATTGAGTTCAGCCTCATCCTGCTTCTCAAAATATACTCATAGGCTAGCCATGATATTCTGTGTATTTGACTAGTTGCTTTCAGTCTGCTTAATTTATTATGGGTTGTATTTTATTTAATTGTGTGGGGACCTAAATTTGCAGACATGCTGATACGAATTCATAAACCTTGAGGATTAAATCCCTATTGATGCTGAGTCTCTGAAGTTGCAGCAGCCTTTATTCTTCTCCTGTATTGTGCAGTGATCCCCTGTGCTGCTAAACCACTTCCAACACTCATTGCAGCCATGTCTGTGTTTTAATTGTAGGTGAAATGATCCTTGCCTGCCGTTTGTTAAACATTTTGACATCTTTTTTGATGTAAAGGTGTTATAAAAATGCAAGATCATTATGTGGCTTTAGACTCCCAAACATCTCCTATAGGTATTTGAATATTGATAAACTCATGGCTTGAAAATGCTGCGATTGCAACTTCAGAAATTTCTTCTGTTCCAGTTTGTTTAACCAAAGCTTGTTTAACATTAAATATTTAGCAAATTTCTTTCTTCAGATCAACATGCTCATTAATAACTTAAAATGTAAACTATCATACATTAAAGATGCAAATCAGACTTTTTATTCAGACTGGATCCTCAGTCTCCTACACATAGTTATGATAAACAGCACCTTCTGCAGTGAGTCACAGCACTGCTTCTGTCAGAAATTACTCCCTGAGCAACAAGCAAGGCAGAGCAAGGCAGCAGTCTGGCTGTATCTATGGCCATGCTGACTGCCTGTCACAACACACCTTTAAACTTTTGGCCTCTGTTTCCCGGTTACCAGGCTCTGGGAATGTCCTATATTTAACTCACTTCGGGATGTCTTTACATGGGGACAGCGGTTTCTTTTTTTAAATTATTATTATTATGGGGGTTTTTTGGCAGCTTGATCTGTGTAATGTGTAGCAAACTATTGCTACAAAAGGGCGATAGTCCTGTCCATGGTGGGAATTTGGGAAGTTGAGGAGCAGCCAGGCTGGTTCAAGCTATAGTTTTGTGAGAGGAAGTGATGCTGGAATATGTAGATGTCTGGGGGAAGAGGATCTATTTCATGATGCTGGCAGAGTGCATATGGGTACATATAAGACAAACTGATAGCATATCTTAGTCTTTGGCACAGTAAGAGACCCTTGGGTGTTAAGAGAAGATACCAACCTCACATGGAAATTGGAAGGTTCACGGTGAAATACAATCAAAATCAAACTACATAGAGTTTTTCCTCTGAATGAAGCATTTGTAATAGGTTTTTGAAAAGAGTTCCCAAAGGACTGTGAAGGATTGGTAAAGCCTACAGGAGCTATTCAACCCTTGGGGGACTTAGACATTGATGAAAATAGGGATAGACACCGAATGGTGTTGATTTTGAAATAAGCTACTGTTTTGTATAAATAAAGTAGATCCTGGAAATAGTAAGTACTTCCATCCAAGCCTGGTAAATAAAAAAGAATTAGTCTTTTTAGGGAAAAAGGAATTTCAAAGGGATGTTTAATGCAGCCTACCAATTCAACTTGTTTTGGCAAGGAGAGAAACTGAGGCAGTGCAAGTCCTAAAATGAGTAAGCTCCTGATTTCAGATTGAGGGCACTTGTTGTTTGTCTTACTAAGCCTTATCAAAATGCTGAGTTTTCTAATCATACCATATCAGGATTTAACAAACATGCTGCTCCTCTGCCTTCAGCACAGCCTCTCTGCTTGCATGTGCTGCCAGCAGGCCAATGGTGAGCACTTAACATCTTCTTACATTACATGACTTAAAAAGGAAAAAAAATTAATTTCATGCATACATCATTTTTGTTAACATGAAACAATTATTCTTAAAGATTTTTTAGCAAGAATTCCCTTAAAATACTAGAACTACTTGAATATGTGGTTATTTCATTCTGAAAATTATGTGCTTTTTAGTATTTGTTTTGGTTGAGACTCTGTTTTTTCACAGAATCCTTATTTGCAGGGAAGGATTTCATCAGCTTTAGCCACTGCTGCATCATACTCCTGTTACACATTGTGTTTAAGTTTGTAGGGCCCAGGTTGTAAGGCTAGGAGATGGAGGAAGACTCTTACAAAGAAAGAACTTATTAGAAGGACATGGATTGTATCAGATTCTACCCAGGATTTTAATTCAGATGTATTTTCTGGTAACTGACAGTCTTATTTTGATTCTGGAATGATACTGGAAAACAGCACCCTCTAAATTCTGAAAACTCTATAATCTCCAACATGGTGGCTTATATCTGAGCTCTTTTTTTTAAGCTACACGAGTCTCATCTGGTTATCCTCTTTTTCCTAGGTTTCATACCAGGGTTGTTTATTAAAATAGAAAGGATCTGAACATTGCCCTTCAGCTTTTCAGGGCATTTGGCTAAATGGCTATCAAACTGCAGGTTGCCTTTTCTTTCGAGCTATTTGTATTGCATCTGAGTATAGAAATTGTTTAGTGCACTACAGCCATGTGAAAACTGTTGTTTTCCTTAATTCTTTCTTTTCCTTTCATCCTAACTGATTACCACCTCCGTCAGAATTTATCAGCACTGCTCTGTGCACTGGACTGTGTGACCTAAATTTTATGACCTTGCGTCCAAATCTAATTCTCCGGTACAAACTCATATTTCTTTGTTGATCTTTTAAAGACATTTTGCTCATTAGCATGGCAGGAAAGCATGTGGAAGCCAAGCGAAACAATATGCAATTTTGCATTGCACTCAAATTCCTTGCTGCAGTGCACTCAACTAACCTTGTATTAAAGTTGTATTTTTCCCCCATATCCTTGCTTTCTCTTTTGCAAACAAATAATCTGTCAGTGCTAAGGAGTTATTTATTTTGTCCATCTTTGATTATTCCTGTCATCTACTAGCCTTCAATTTGTCCATTTTTCTACAGTTACTCAGGTAATCACAGTTCCATCAACGCCTTTCCAGGACTTGAAAAATCCCAGCAACTGTGTTTCTACTGCAAGGGTATTTTTATTTTAAATTACAATATTAACAAGAAATTATATGCAATAAGAAAATAAATCTAACTCTCAGTTGTGCAGAAATCAGATAAGTGATTGTAAGTGGCAGATTTTTTTCCCCCACAAGAATTCTTCAAGAATTTAGATTATTTTAATAAATGTGAAGATAAGGACCTCTCCCAGGCATTTATGTATCCATTCTTAGGCAAAAAATGTATTTATATGTAGCTGTCAATGCAATTTTATTTGACCATGTTGCATCCTAATAGACACACAAATGTTTATGGGTCACTTGCAAAGCTGTGTAACAAATATCCCTCCAGAAATAGCCAGGATCATCAGCTGAACAACTTAAGATAAAATGTAAGATGTTCTTTAACGTCACGTTATCTTCTAAACCACATCCTGTCATGAAAAATAGGGTTTGTACTTCAATTTATGTAGAAAAATCACCCTGGTAAAATTTGGAAATAAACCAAAAAAGAAGGAAGGGCATCTAAAGGATTTTACTGTGACGCACAGTGTAAACTCAGGCTGATTCATTTTTACTTGTTGGAGAATTTACTGGTTGCACTCAAAGCTGATGTTGGTGTCACACCACCTTCAAAAACTCTGAACTGGGAAAAAGGTGTTGCTTCCCAAATTACGTTCATCTCTAAGTTATTGTCTGGCCCTGGAATATAGCACATAAGTGGGTCCAAGTTTTTTTCCTGCTCAATATGCCACAATTTACAGGCACAATTTACAGGTGAGGTTTATGCTCTTATTCATTTATGGAGACCACTCTACTTGTTCTGTGGTACATTCGCTATATATTGAGTAACTGGAAAAATCATTAGTATTAGAGTTATCTGGGGGAGAGGAACACACTGATGGTGAAAATATTTGATTACACATTTCCATGCTTTTTGTTACAAAGAATTGGCAGATCCTGAGGCTCTGTGCAAGGTAATGTGGTTGTTTTCTAGACAGTACAAGTTAGAAAGTTAGGAAATCTTAAAGCACAGCCCACTTTTTCCCCTTCTGTTTGCTCCTGCTAAAATATGTGCGGCTTTCCTAGCTTCAGAGAAACTTTTCACTGTTTATTCAGCACATGATAATGCACTTGATTAGGTACTTAACCTCCTGTTAAATTCATTGACTCTTGCTGAGTTCAGGAGGGTTGACTTGTGTGCATGCTGAACCGGATACCTTTGTTTTGTGTTTTAGTTTTTTTGCTAGCTGAGAAGTTCTGTATCCCAAGGTTTCCTGCTGTCACTCAGAAGTGACAAAAGCTCTTGCCATGTTCTTTGTCAAAAGTGGCCTGTGAGGCCCCAGTTCCCATCATCTCTCTCATCTAGAAATGACCCTCCAGTATCTTGCCAACGGGAGCATCCCAGGCAAGCTATATAACCCTGCAATGGTCAAATGCAAGAACTGTTTTAGCTGACACACACTGGGTTATGAATTCAAAGATCCACAGCATCGTTTCAGTCTCAAGAATGCAAATACCTCAGTTTTGAAATAATTGCCTACAGAAACCTTCAAAGCATAAATAATGAGACAATGTGCAATGTTTGCTATGGCAACATGAGTTCAAAAGCCAGCAGTAGAGTAATGATGCCTCTGAAGAGAAAAATGTGGAATTGCTCTGGAAGACAAGTGTCTCAGCACTGCTTAGAAGTTGATCCAGACCTCCCCTGGGTCCCACAGTTGCACCTTGAACAAGGTTATTTGTATGTGTGTAACTTCTTACCTGATTCAAAATGTCTGAAATATTGTTAAAGATTATAAATGAAGTTTGGTTTTTTCCTAGCATGAGAGCCAAAAGTCTGCACTGCATGCTTTGGAACACAGCAGGAAAGATAGATTTTAGGATGCAGAGGATACTGTGGTATAGTATTGGAGGAATACACACGGTGAGGAGAACCAAAACAACACAGTCTTATCCACAGTGAAATGTAGGTAACTGTCCCTGGAGTAAAATATTTGAAACAACTCAGTTTTGTTTTGGTGGAAACTGTTTTGTTGTCTTCAAGAACCTAGAATTGAACTGACTTGTGTAGAATTTGGACAAACAGGGTACCGGAACTTAGGGCTGAACTGTGAAGTTGATCACAGAGAAGACAAACCTTTTGTTGTGTTTGCTTCTCTCTTCAGTTGTTGAACAAAAGCATTTAGATGCTTCTATATAAAATTCAGTCCGAGTGTTGCATTCCCAAGAGGAACCATTTGCAAATGTTTTTAGAAGCCTGTGTAGAAATCAAAGGCCAAAAGCACATTGGAAGCTTCTGATGATTCTTTCATAACTTCTAGGGCCGAGGTGTCTTGAGTGACAATAAAAAATTATTTCAAACCCAGCTAACATCAGATAAGGACTTTGTGCTGCAAAAGAGAGAGTTGAACAAGTCAGATCATTCTGATAGCTGAATGATCACAACCTCACTCGTGTTGATTAGCGCTGTGTTTCAGCAATATTTGAAAAAGTATTGTCAGAACCCATCTACTTCCACAGATACTGTGGTTCACGTGCTGACTGCAATTAAAGAAGCAGAGCTGTCGTCTCCTATTAGATGCTTTACATACTCTCAGTTCAGTCACTGAAAAGGGCCTAAATATGCACCAGGTGAACAGTGTTTGCATCATTTTTCCAAAGCATCCACAAAGCAAGAACTGCTGGAAAAAAAACAAAGCAGCTCCTGCTGGCTGTTTACCAATGTAAATTATTAACAGATGTTCTAACAAAGTTATGACATGTTATCTGGGTAGTTAGAGCAACAATCAGCCATTAGTGCTGTCAAAACAGATCTGGAGAAATGGATAAGACCTCATCGTTTCTTTGGAGGTGATTTGACAGGAGTTGAAAGCATCACCTAGATCCTAGAGCCCACACAACACATCATTATAGTTCTTTGTGCCAAAGGAATGCTTAGAGTTCTGGGGATGTTATGGAATGATTGTTATGTCACTGAAAGTCGCCAGCCCTGGATTAGCAGCTCATTGGTAACAGCAGTGAACGTTTCAGAGTGGCTCAACACCGAGATACTGTGGCATGTAGTTGTTTTTTTTCTCTGGGGACACAAACTCAGAGGGAGGTGGCAGGAAGGAAAAGATGTTCATTGCTTGCAGGGAGCTGTGTGTTCGATTCCAGATGCAAGATCTGTTCCCATGAGGAAGCCCAGAAAATTAAGATTTATGGTAGATCCTGTAATCCTGGGTCTATAATATGGCAGGGACAGAGAGACACACAGGTAGGGGGTAGCAGCACTTCTGATAAACCTTTAGAAGGCAAATCTTTGCAATTTACCCCCCACCTGTGAAGTCCTCAAGTGCAAGGATTTGAAAATGTGTGCTTGAGAAGATATTAGTGGGTGTTCTGGTATAAATTAGGAGGGTATTAAATATGCTGGTGTATGAGATTACCAGCTGAAAATTGAAGACAGTAAAATGTGATTCCCCCATGTGGTTGAAGCTGCAAAACTAGGTATTCATTACTGTCAGCATTAGCAGAGGAATACCTTACAATACCCAGCAATTTCAAATAGTTAGTGAAAGAATCTGCTCAGCTGCTTGTGATATTATCAGTGTTCAGAAGTCTGCCCCTCTGGGGAGGATGTCAATCAACTCATTATCATTAAAAAAAAAGAAGTAGAAAAGTTTGAAATGCAGATTCTGCCACTCTGAATTTACCATGTTTTTGGCACTGTCTTTGTTCATTAAAAACAATTAATCTACTTTTGTTGGAGTTGATTTAATTTTGACACTGTTGTAAATATCTTGTTTTCTATGGAGGTAATATGTGTAATATTTTTGGGGATGCTTTTTTCCATGCCTGTTGGCAAATTACCTTAAATAAACTGCAAAATTCACAACAGTTTAAGGAGACAGTGACTGTTTTTAAAATTGACCATTTGAAGCACAGTTAAGAGATGTGATCTTTGATCAAAAATATCATGGAGACGAGGAGGCTCATGATTACCAGAAGAAAGAAATCAGAATATGTGGTATACCCAAATATATGTGTATGTTTCGTGAAAGCTTTGTTTGATAAACTTTCAAAAGGAGCTCTAAAACTCCAAGGTTACGATAGTTCTAAATGTGATAGCCAAGATCAAAGGGAAAATCATAATGTTATACATACAAAAGCACTTCTGTCTCTGGAATACATGACTCAGTCATGGTAAGCAACCCACTTTAGGTTCCATGACTACTTGAAAAGCACTTTGTGGCTTACACGGTGCAGACATAGCACTTGAGATATGCTGTCATTTATATATTGTAGGAAGCAAGCTAGGAATTGCATAAAGATCTTGCACCCATTGCATAGGAAATCAGCTAGGAGGCTTAACAGTAGAGATTGCATTAAGATGTCAAAGGCAGCTCTGTTCAAGGATACTTTAAGGGTTTCAGTTTAAACTTTACAAAATAGAGTTCTGAGACACAGAAGATAATGTGTGTTCTGCTGGGTTAGTGACGTTGGTCAGGGACGGGAGGCTTTACAAAGTCTTTAATTTACACCCCCAGAGCACTTGTTGCAAAAGCAGATAATCAAAAGTACAGAGAGAGGTCCCATTTGTATCTTTCTCCTGTGAAGAAATACTTAGAGAATTAAAAGTAATAAGAATGACTAGGAAACAAAAATAGGTTGGGTTTTTTTTTTTTTCTGGTGGCAATTGTAATAGTGAGTGTTTAGTGATTTAAACACACTAAATAGACATTTCATAGGAGATGGTGGTGCTACCTTTGAAGAGCATGTCTATATAATCACCTGTGCAAGAGGAGAGAGTGGGAGCAAAAAACATCTTTTTTTTGTATAGTCAATGTTTAGGCAAAGCTATGCACTGATGGAGCAAGGTGTAGTGTCATAGGGAGAGCAACCAGTCATCTATCCTTACCTTTTATATAGTGCTTTACAGGCTTAAATCATTAAATACTGAGCAATCTGTATTAATAAAAGTGGTTTTAATTCCCCTTGGACCTTCTGGATTGTGTTAATGCATGTTATTGTTGTATTTTGTTTTGTATGAGGGTTTGGTGGTTTTTCCCCCTTGCAAAATTACAATCTCGTAACCAGGTATAATTATCTTGATCCATTTTACCAGAAGCAGTACTATTTCACTCATGTCAGATTAGTCATTTATAGAAACATGTTGACTGGTTCTTGAGGATGGAAAGTCTGGTTTGTCACTCCTTTCCTTTTGTCTTCTGGTTTCTACAAACAAACTTCTCTTATGAGTTCACATTTCAGTGGTAACTTGCGATGGATTTGGAGCTGCTTGGTAAGAAGGATGTGGTAGATTTGAAGAAAGATTTGGAGCTGTTCAGAAATAATGTATCAGTTCAGTGAGGAGAGTGGTACCTTTTCTGCTTGATAAGAAAGTGTAACCTCAGCTTCTCTTCATAGCAGGCACAGTGGTCCATGACTCTGAAAATCCTTCTATATGGAACTGGCATGTCCATTTTCAGTCTGGTGACTTCTTCTCTTGCCCTCAGCACTGAGAGGCTTTCTCAGTGGAGCACAGAAATCAGTCTGCTGTTTTACTGCATACTCTTACTACTTTGTTGTTTATTAAATTATGGGCATTCACTAGTATTTTAAGATCAAAATCTGTTTCAATAATCCCATATTTGCATTATGTGTCAATTTTAATCCCAGAGTGGCAAAATGTGAGCTGCTGTTCCTTTCATTTCTCATCCTGGGAAACATACTCAGAGGTGCCCATGATCATGCTAGGGTTTCTTTTCGTTCTTTCCTTCATCTTGATTATTGTTGACTCTTTCACCATTTGCTGGGTCTAGTTTTCTTTCTCTTTGTCTTTTATTTCTTTTCCTGTCCTTTTCCAGCTTGTCATCCTAAAAATTGTATATGGAAATTCCTTTTCTCCTCTGTTTGCTCTCCTTCAGCATTACCCTGCTAACACTATTTCTCATTCCTGTCCAGAAATGTGCCTTCTATATCTTAGTTCAGAGGCAAACAGTGAATCATGGCAGAATCTCTGCCAATAAATCTTTGGTGTATTTGAGCATCAGTGACATGGAAAAGTGTCACTCCAGACATGGAAAATTCTATTCCATGAAGTCCATTAAGGAAAAGTTCACAGAGGAGCGGAAGATTTCTGGTTGTTTATGCTATTGTGCTCCAGAAGATCGTGATTCTGTGCTGAATCATGGCCAATAAGAGCAGTGAACTCTTTACAGACCTGGTCAAAGGGTCAAGAAATCTAAGGCAAATATCTGTGTAATGTTTTTTCTTCACATAGACTTCAACTGAATTAGTGGTGCTGTACAGCAGGTAGTATCAGTCCTGAGACTCTGCATCTCTGTCTTTAAGAAGTGCATGTGTGGATAGTTCTGCCTTATTTTCTACAGAGGGATGTTTTTATATGGTTTAAAGGTCTTAAGGTCTTGTGTACTTCTGAAAGGTGGCTTTTTTTTTTTTTTTTTTTTTTTTTTTTTTTTTTTTTTTTTTATCTT
>VZTE01000365.1:114141-126773 GCA_013397775.1 Eulacestoma nigropectus | reverse complement strand
GTTAAGGTGGTTTTTTTTTTTTTTTTTTTTTTTTTTTTTTTTTTTTAGTTTAAATCCCTTGGAAACTGCAAAGTAAACTACATGACGCAAAACAGCCCATTTGAGCGAAACAGTTCCATTTTAGATTAAAAACAACCTTGTGTTTTTGAGGCCAGGGGGAAAAAAAAAATCTCCCTAGTAGGGAGTGGGTGTTGGAGCTTTAAACCTATTTTCTCATATTGCAATCTGAAGCCAACTATCATGCCTCAAACCATGACTATATACCTTCTTTCTGGTCTGGAGAATGGCATGATCCTCCAGTTTTGAACTATTTGCCCTGTTTCCAGTGCTGAGGTTGCACAGGCTGCCGACGTTTCAAATAGTTGTTTATATATGTGGCTAACTAGAGACAAAAAGGATTCTTTGGCAGGTACCTCATTAAAAACACGAGTGTTGCTGCAAAATGCACCAGCATTGAAACCCCAGGACTGCGGGTAGTGGAAGTTTACGTAATCAGTGTTTTGCAAGTTTGAAAGCTGCTGGGGTTTGCATGTTACAGAGAGAACTTTTCAAAGTCACTGAGCACTGAACTCACTCAGCTCCCTCAGCTGCTGAGAGCTCTTTTCCATTCACTTGAAGCAGTGCTCAGTCAGTACAGAGTGCCTTTGAGAGCCTCACCCATTCCAAATTTACCACCTGTTTCACTGCTCCAGAACATCTCCTTTCCCCCCTTGTTTTCTGGTATGTTGCAGTGTGTATTTATCTTCTTTGTTGCCTTATTTAATAAAGATGTTCAGAGTTAGCACCTTATCTGATGATCGCTGGAGTCAGTTTCTCCATACCTGAGGAGTTTCTGCTCTGTTTTGTTTTGCTTTACTATCTGCTTTGCATTTGCTGGTTTGGGGGCTTTTTGAGCTGTTTTCTTTTGGTTTTCAATGGAGAACATTCAGTATTAATATATCATTGCTACTCTCTTTTATGTTTGTCTCTGACTTGCTGGGTTTTATTGAACAGCTATCTCTAAAGACATAAACTCTTTTAAGGTTTGTGCAAAAACCTCAGTTGTCTCAGAATTTAAAATTTGACAAATATTTTCAAATAATATTATATTTTTTTTGCATGTGCAAAGATACAAAAGCTTTTGTGGCAGATTGAGGATAACGAGATCTCCTAGAAGTGTCTGCATGTAATATAGCAGCAAATTACTTTGATTTATTGCAGTCTAATTGTATAGAAAGCCAATGAATTGATATGTCATACGCTCAAAGTAATACAATTTAACTACCACAATTATGCAGCTAAGTACAATTAGAACTTGATTGCTAGTCTATAATAACCTCTCATAGCAGAAGAATCTCTTATTTATCCTTTTTTTAGCAATGAGAGTTAAGATGGTGTCTTTACACTTCAGGGAGGGAAGGCAGAAGAGGACAATACGAAAGGAAGAAGGAGATTTGAACTCAGCAAATCTATTTTTACCCAGTTCTGTTTACTTTCTCTGTTTACATGGACAGAGAAAACCAAAACCAAACCAAACCACAAAAACACCCCCTAAAACCAACCACAAACCCTCAAAAAAAACCCAAACAGCCTCCCAACAAAATCCAAAAATGAAAAACTGGGGTTTTTTCACAATATTCTAGTTTAAGCCCAAGACGCCACCAAATCCCAACCATCCCTCCAAAAGCCTCAGCTGAAATCTGAGTGGATAATTCACCTTATGTGCCATTTTAATGCAAGGTTGTACTTAATAGGCACTGACAGTTCCCCTAACTCAGGCTGAAGAATCAAGTGTGTGGTGGTGTGAAAAACGTGTTATGCAAAGCCTGTTACCACTTTGCTTAAAACTACAGGTTGTTGTTGTTGCAGCAGAGGAAAAAAGACAAGACAAAATGTTGTATCGGGGACAGACTTTTCCAAGGTTTATTGTCAAGTTTTGGTAGCAATCAAGCTTATTCTTGAATCTCAAGCCTGTGTTTTACGTGTTGACTTTTAAAGGAAGTGAACCTCGGGAGAAGCATCAGAGCTAAAGCAGGAGACTGATGGACAGGAGTCCACGAGGTCCTTTGCCTCACTGTAACATCAAATTCTTCGTGACTTCAGTGACTACACCTCTGAAGCTAATTTCTGATTTGTAGTGTGCTGCTGTGTTGAGGGAAAACAGGTTGCAATTATTCACAGCTACTTCACAAAATACTCATTTAACAGTTTTTGAAAGGTGTAGGGTCCCTGCTGATGTGTCACATACATCCTACAGCATCAATTTTTAGGCGGGTGCTGTGGTTTATGCAGTCCCTCTGCAGGCCTTGATGCTGCAGGATCAAGGGGAGAAGGGGCTGGGTGTGACGCAACGGAATGCAGTGTCCTTGATTGCACATGTTATGTTGCAAAGCAATGTGTTTCACCCTCTGCCTCTGGTAGGATGACAGGGAGGAAGGCTTTTCTTGAGGCAGTGGAACAGAGAGGCATCCACGCTATGAAATGCCACCACCCACGAATGCAAGGGTCCAGCATCTTTCTCAATATCACTAAAATGAACAAGAGGTGCATTTTGCCAACAGATTCCCACTGAGCCAGTGGAGTGGGAAGGAAGCAATTAACTGACATGTAGTGCCAGTAATAGCTGCTCTAGGCAGCACATTAAGCAGTACATTAATTGATGTATTAATTGATTTATAAACACCAGCTTCCTGATTAGCCTGATTATTGCTATTGTACTGGGATGAGGAGGATGGTGGGGTCTCAGTAAGCCTTAGTGGCAGTGTAATTAAACATTTCTTCTGTTACACTCTGTGACATTCACTAAAGCAGTGCAGGAATGACACATTTTTCTCTGCTTGAGTAATGAGCTGGATTCGTTTCAGCAAACTTTACAATGCTCGCAGTTGCATAAGGGTTTTCGGAACTGTGACTTATCTGAAAAAAGAAGGTGTTTTGGTGAAGCGAACAATGAAAAGATGCAGGGGTCTGGAAGGCACAGAAGGGCTAAGAACCAGATATTTAACTGTGTAAGGAAAGATGTTCTGATCACTGTCACACCTGGGCCTTAGAATGTCCTGATGAGGGGCTTTCCAGATCCCTTTTTTGAGATGAACATCAAGTTTCAGCTAGTCACAAGGAAATAAATTATGGCTTTCTGCAGGCTTTCTGCTTTTACTTACAGGGCAGGTGCTGCCTTTCCATGTTCTGGGTATTTCCACTGGCAATAGGCAAAGGGAAAACCAAGAGAAACAGGTATCCCTGAGCAATCCTTTCTCTGATGTTGGGCTCAGGGAGAGCAGCAAGGGTGTAAATTGCACCCTTCAAAAGCCTCAGGAAAGAGTACGTGTGAGACAAGACAGCTACGTGTTTCTTCTCAACAGGGATTGGACCTAAAAGTTTGGGCTGAATTCTGCTCTTTCTCTGCAGCATCCTTTGGTCACCTTCCCTCTGCAGCCTCTTCCTCCTATCTGAGTCTGCAGCCTGCTCCTCTCTTCCCAGTGGATCAGCAGGAGCTGTGAGTCATTCCACATCTCATACTAAACTCAGAACAATATTTAATCCCTTGACATCCCCCTCAAGTTGTTAATGGACTCTGTTCCTTCTCCTTTTGCCCTCTCATCACGACAGGGGCAGAAAAGCATCTCTGGGGTCTGTCAGCACTTTGCTCTCAGACAGCTGATTGGGCATTGCCTCGGTGTCAGCAGCAGGCATTAACACAGAATCCTGAGTGTAGGGAGCATTCTATTCCAGCTTTGAAGTGATGCAGTGTTGCAGTTTAAAACACAGATGCTGCCCAGTGTGTAGATGGGGTGCCATGGAATCACTGGTAAGTGGGTGACTTGGGAAATCAGAAAAAAACATTGTATATGAACATCCCTCTGCCCTCCCATACCATTTCAAACATCCCATTGATTGTTTTTTGAGGTGAAAGGGTTCATCATTGCCTGAAACATAACGATGAAAAGAAGCTGCAGTGGAAACAGAATAATAATACTCATGTAAAAAGTCCTTATTCCAAGATTTTTCTTTGCTTATCTTTTCAATTAGATGTCTTAGACTAATTTTCAGCAGTTCAAGATATGGGTGAGCTTCGTGAAAATGAAGTTCCAGTGATCATGCTCTGAATTTTTATGAGCCAGGTGTATCGCCTGTACCAGGGAGGTTTCATTCTCATAGACATTGGCATATTCTTCCCCCATGTACAAATGCTTGAGGGCAGCTTAGTGTGCAGGGCATGAAACTGCTGCATCTGGACTTAATCTTTCCAAGTTTCCAGATTGTATTAATATTTGGGCAGCATAGGAAGATACCAAGTCTAATTGTACATTGGGAAATGCTGCAGATATTTATAATCGAGGTACAAAAACAGTGAAAATAACATCTTAGGCTTAACAAAATGAAAGGCAACTAGGAGCAAAAGTCCCATTCATTTCAGTGGAATTTGTGTTGCTGAAATCTCTTAGAAATTCTTGAAAATCCATATCTAGCTTGGCTAAAAATATTGGAATATGAAACATCAGATATGTTCCTATGCAAAATAACTCTTCAGAGTCTATCTTTCCACGTTCATTGCAACTGACAATGAGTAGTCTTTTGTTGCTTGGGTTGTTGGCACTGTCTGAATAATTTGGGGAAAGAGGCAGAATAACTTCAGTAATGTTTATCTTTTATTTCCTTTCATGGGATCTGTCCCCATAGGACTGCAAATGATATAAGAGTCTGTTTCTTCTGTTACAGCAACACCATTAGGAGCCTGCTGGTGGAAGAGGGGTTCTGGATACAGAGGGAATGTGGTTGGAAAGTAAGGTTCACAGGCTAATGCCAGGGTTCAGCTTGAAATGGAAGCAAAGGGATGATTCTGTGCTCTGTTTGCCATTTTGGTCACCTTCAAATCTGGGCTATTTTTCCTGCATGCTTCATATTTCTGTTTTCACATTAGTAAGAAAGCAATAGGCCAAGAGCAATACAATCATCTGGGTCCTCAGTAAATGCACCATGACCTCTTTATATTACAAATGAATAAAACACAGGACAAGCTGTGAGTAGCTCAATAGCTTACACAAGGCATCTTGTCTCTAGACAGTTCATTTCTGTCTCTGTTATTGTTGAGATAGTTCTTCTGGCTCATCCTTTTTTACAGGAGTCCTTTCCTGCAACAAATGGTAACTGTCCTCCAACTGCTCACAAAGATTGTGGTTGAAAGCAAGTTTATTCTTTAAAAATGCCCAGCAGATATTAAGTTTAATCCTCTCATATTGTACCACTTAATTGGTTTTGCCCTAAATGCTCCAAAGGTACTGAATTCTGGCTTTTCAATACAACTAGGATGGTTTACGCCGCATTAATACTAATCATGTGTTAATACGTTGTTTGACTGACAGTGTCACCTTAGAGTGGCAGCTTTCCTGGCTGTGGACATGCATGGAAAACATGACCTGAAGCTAGGGACAGGTGTGTGGATTAGCTGTTCTTGTATGGATATCACATGGATATATAAGTATTGCTTAGCAATGTTCATCTATGTCTCCTAAATTGAATTATTAATGTATCCAGTCTGTATTGCTGTTGCCTTAGTACTAACACGCCTGAAGTGATGCCCTTTAATGTGTTGGTTGGCTGTGTATCGCTGCTACTCTGTATGGCACTTGCCACACAGGGAGCCAGGACTGTTCAATCCAGAGAACTGCTGGAATAACTCAGGGTCTTTTGGATTTGATGCTACAGTAATCACAAAACCAGTTTTAACCTGCTTAGCAAGTGATCCCATCTGGGGCAACATGGGGATTGTGACTGTTCCTTGCCTTCAGTGGAGTGAGAATGAGCGGATTAAAGATTGTCGGGGATTTAGGGATGATGGAAATGGGGTGTCTCAGATGGTCCTGGCATAGTGTAATACATTTCTGCTGTGCTACTGGGAATTAGCACTAGTGGCATTCATTGGCATCCAGTCTGTAAGTGTCCACTTGAGCCACAGAACAGTGACTGTGACTCTGGGGGAGCAAAGGTGGGGACAGGGTTTGTTGTTGGGGTCCAGTTTCCACCAAGAGCTGTGTTCCTGGTAGTGCTCCCCGTGGGTTTGCTGGCCTTCTGGAATTCTGGCATTCTTCCGTGGTGTGTGGCAGAAGAGTTTCTTACCCAAGCTGTCCCTAATAAACAGCAATGCCATTGATATTTCAGGGGAATAAAATATAGCAGTGATTCTTCATCCCACCAGACACATTAATATGTTTTCTGATTATTAATTCAGTTTGCTGTAATACCAGCAGTCTCCTCTTGTGACAGCAGTCAGAGGCAGAGGCTCTGACTGTAATTACAATTGAAATTGTAAATGAGCTTCTCTAGACTAAATGGGCATTAGATCAGGTACTCTTTGAGAGGTAAACAGGAAAGACTGAAGGGCCTGATTGATGTCTTATCTGGTTTTGTCTCATTTTGCTTTTTCTAAATCATTTCCATTGTTGCGCTCAGATTTTCCCAGTCATGGAAAGATTTTAAAGCAGGAACATTCTTGAGGGTTCATTGGTATGATGAAAAGTGCAGAAGCATATGCTGGTGAGTTAAGTTTTCATTCTCTTGGCTGGTGATGCAGTATTGGAGATTGTAAAAATGTCAGTTTAGGACATATAGCTCCAAATAATTACTCTTCTGTAAGTCTGGATAAAGCAATATAATGAAATTACTGCTAATACAGTGAATTATGGTTTAGATTAATGTTCACAGGCAACGTCTGTTGATTTTTTTTCTTGATTGTTTGTTTTTTCTTGTTTCCCCTGTAAGCAAGGCATTTTGATTTTAGGTTTAATAATCTCTAATAGCTTCCTTTTTAAGGTCTGCTAAACTAACAGTATGAGGTAACTACCATTGATCTTAGCTTGATTTATGGTCTATAGATGACCAAGCAAAGACTTGAAAAACTACCTTGCACTAAAGAATAGCTATAAACCCCGCTTTCCCATCAGAATGAATTTTGTTAGTCTGAAGATTCTGGTAGAAAAAACCTTGGTATCATGCTCACAGATAATAAATTATCTGCAACCTTTCCCAGCCTGCAATCAATATGTTATTCGCTATTTATTTCCCAATTTTAATCAAATCCAGAGACAGAAAACTCAGAAAAGTCAACCCAGGACAAAACTGATGATAACAATGACATTTATTGACATTTCTGAGGCACAAGGAGATTTAAATGAAGTTTAAAAGCCTTTCAGCAAATGACAAGGGGTCTAATGAAAACCCAGCGAACACAATAAAATATGCACCATCAGCTGCATGCAGGTCAAAGATGGAATTTACATAAAAGTAAGATAACTTTGCTTTTGTGGCAGTTTATCCTGCTGCTAGACAGCTCCTCGGTTGTTGCAAACCACAGCAATAACTTTGTGTTGCCCAGGCCACACAGTCTTTCTTCTGATTATGTAAAAGAGAGGGAAACTGCAAGGAAGGGTTGAGGGGCAGAGACAATCCAGCAGCTGAAACTCAAAGATCTTTAGGTGCTCTTTTATTTGCTTATGACACATATATTTAACTGGATTTCTGTTTGCTAACAGATCCCTTTATTTACATCTCTGATTCCGGTAGACATGTGCATTTTAACATCCTGCATGTTTGGCCTTCGCATTTGTGGCACATTTTGCGTTGTTCCACCAGGTCTTCTGCTAGTGCAGCTGTTACCAAGCTGCCTTTCAACCAGGGAGTCATTTTTTCCCCGGTCTCAGGGACATTGCTTTTGACATTGCTCAGTATAGAACCCTCAAAATGTCTGAAATGTTCCTTCCTATGTTCCTGTGTGTCTGTTTTGGGGCCACAGTTTTGGAGGCAAGGCTTGCAAACATCCGTAATCTAAAGCACTTGTTGGATTGCTGTTTCAATTAGTTTATTAGACAAATGTCATGCTGCTATTAAAAAAAAAAAACTTGTGGTTGAAGACAGCATCAGGCAGTATGAGGAGACAATGGTGAATATTTTTTACTTGAGTATGTGAAAGCAGACAAGGTGACAGTCAACTCATGGAGTTGCTGGGCTGATGAGGTGGAAGGGAATATGTGGGAGAGCAAGTTTGCATCTCTTTCAGAGGTTTGAGAGACCGTTTTCAGAGAGCAGGCTTGCAAACAAGATATACACTGGACATTTGCACAACTTAAGTTTCAGTTTAGAGACTCCTCAGAGCAGGTGCTCCGATTTGTTCTCCTGGTGCCTAAAGGGCTTAGCTCTGGAGCACTAGCAGTAATTTAGCAGTGTGGAGGAGTGGAGAGCTCATCTTGATTACATCTTATGTGAAGGCCTGCCATACAACCATGGGAGATGCCTGAGGGAAGCAGCAGGACAGTCCAAAACTCCAAGCAGCATTTAAATGGAACCAGGTAGTACTGAATTTGCAAAGACATTCAAACACCTCCAGATTGTACATCATAAGGCTCTGTCAAAAATTGCATTGCTATTGAAGTATGGCACAATAACAACTTTTCTATTACAATCCCTCCAAACTTCTCTGAAACAGAACTATAAGTCTAATGAGAAGTTATTAAAAAAAAATTTGGGAGTAGCTTCAAATTTCACATTCCTATCAGGGATGATCAGAGAGATTCAGGTTTTATTTAGAAGTGCAGTGGTGTTTAGAAATGAGGCACTACAATTGCAGGCTATGTTTTCATGCTGCTACCTACTGTACAACAACTAAAATAAAAACAGGTCCTTGTCTGATCTTGAAATTCGAAATGACACAAAGAAATAGTACTATGATATTATATTGGTAGCTGATGCAAAAATACGTTCAGTAGACTTTTTGAACATTGGATCAGGCTCTTGGTAAATACATACAGTCACTCTATCTTGTTTATCAATCTTTGTAGCGGGTATACTGAGTCTTATTCTGTTAGTATCCATTTTGTATGAATATATAAAATGAAATATGTATAATTACTCCTTTGTACACAGAGCAGAAAAAATATACAATCAAGCAAAATTGTCAGTTTGTCTTTTTTTCTAGGCTGGCATAAAATGCGTGATTTAGTAATTTCAAAGGTATGGTTTTGATATTCTGCCATACAGAGAAATGAAACGAGCTGATGTAATTTAAATGACAGCTTCTGGAGCGGTACCTCCATTTACTTAATTCTGCCTTTTTTACTCTTTCTTATTGTATAGCTGATGACTTGCTTTTAAAACTGTTACTTTGTATGAATTGTGTAAATACTTTTAGTGTTCCGTGCATCTGCTGATATATTTTTCCAGTTAGGCAGCTGAGAGTGTTGGCTTGTCTTTTATTGTAGGTCAGGCTTTTGCATTGGTCTTTGCTGCTTCATGCTCTCCTGCGATCCCTTTCTGTCCCGATAAGGAGGAAATCACAATCAAATAAAATTTAGATTGATTTTATATTTATACTCCTCCTCATCCTACATCATACAGTTTGTCAAGAGGGGAGCTGTAGTAAAGCTGCTGCTGTACCTACTGAAGTCATTACGCCATAGATCCGTTGTGCTGTTTTACGAGCCCATAATCTGCTTCTGTATGATGCAACCAGATTAGTGCCTCATAAAAACGGCAGAAGCACCACTATTGCTGTTCTACAAGTTTTTATGCTTTGCTGAATTTTATCATTATTATTGTTATTTTACTGTTAGTGTGGCCTAGTGAAGCTGTGGTTGCAAGAGAGAATTCTTTGTCTAAAAAAACCTCCAACCCAGTAGCTTGAAAGATGTGTGACCCCCTTTGACAGAAGCAGTTTTATCCGTAGGTTTGGGATGGGATAAATGCCCAAGCTGCAGGACATGTCCATGATGCTGTTCATTGATATAGGTGATTTGTGAGGCCAAATAAATTTGCATGTCTGACTCTTGAAGTGGAGTGAAGTAGCTGACATCAAAATTGTTGAAGTGATAAAAGGGAGATAATGTATCTCCTCATTTAGTTATTCAAATAGCCATAGCAGTATTTGAATACTAAACTTCTATAGCTCTTACAGAGCCCCTTTCTTGTTCCTTTTGACACACAAATTTATTGGCACATACCAGCACTTTTAAAACTCTAGCTTGTTTTTCAGAGCTCTGTTTGTAGCCAACAGTCACGACAACAACAGGCTGAACTTGTGACAAAAGGGGGGCATTTTTCTTCTAGTTGGGGGCAAGCAAGCAGAATTACACCCATTTGGTCTCTGGAAATTCTCTAAGAAAGGAAGGGATTTTTATCTGTTTATTTGCGTATGTATTTTATTGCTCTGAGGGAGTCATGAACAGTCTTTGTTTTCCTCTAAGTGTGCCCTCAATTTTAGAAAAGCACGATAATCATGAGGAGAGTGGTCCAGAAGTTTTAATGAGAATTCCTGCAGATGCAGAATGATAGAAATTATGTCCCGTGGGCCAGGGGAGGAAGAGAAATCCTTGGAATGAGAGGGCAAGCAATTTATCTGTCCCTGCAGCTTTCGAGGCAGAAAGGACATCTTACAGGGTCAGAGAACTGCAGGTTCTGGTGGGCAGCCAGGCAGGGGGAGAGCTGAAACAGAAGCATCTTGGGGGTAGGTGGTGAGGCCCATGGCCCTTGCTCTGGGCATTTGGCCTTTGCCAGGACACAGAGCTGGGGGCTGACCTCTGCAAATGCTTTTAGATGCAAGGACCTGGGATAGCCCCAGTAAATCGTTATTGCCACCTGGCTGAGTCGAAAGCAGAGAAATTTCTTTCTTTGTAGCTGTTTGCTAACTGACTGGAACCTTCTAGTTATCCTCTGGTGCTGCTGTTTCTGAATACCTCACGTTTTAAAGTTCATTTTTCTTCTGTTCTATCCGGTGCTGTGTATTGAGTATAAATTATAATTGCAAGCACAAATAAGGATATTTGTCTTGACATCACTTTAAGTGTATTTTAGCAGAGTGACTCCAGAGTGCCCATTCAGCAAAATGCATCCTTTCAGGTGGGATCATTTGCTTTTCCTTAGCCTGTCAGACAGAAGACTATTTCAGTTTTTGTCTCAATAACTCAGGGCTCTCTTAGTTTAAATTTATTAGACGCCAGGGAAGGTGCCCTGCTGCAGTATAACCTTGGATGTCTTACAGGTTTTTCAGCTGCAGTATCAGGGCAATGCCCAGAGTAGATGCAAATTTAACTAGACATGAGAAATTGCAAAATCCTTTTTTTTTAACACCAGTTTTCAAGTCCCTTGATTCGACCATCAGAATAAATTTTCTATGATCTCATAACTTCAAAAGCTCTCCTTGCTCCCTTCTTCCCCCATCTGTTTAACCAATAACCTATTCTCACAAACACTCAAAATCACATTATGGGCAAAGTTGTCTTGATGGGTCTGGAATGTACTGTGGATCCATGCTGAATTAAGTTATATGTACGTTGAGACTAGGCAGGATAGAGCAAAAGTGGCTACTCTTTTTCTTTTATTATTTTCCCTTTTCTTAAAGGTAGACTTTCTGAAAACCACCTTTTTTTAACAAGGATAGTAATGGATTTGGGACCAATAAAGAAACATGGAGATGATTTTTAAAGCTGAAATTGAGCTCTTTTTTTTATTCAAAAAGATTTTAAATCATTAGGGAGTATGGAAAAAAGATTTTTCCCACCATTTCCTAGTACTAATCACACATCAGAATTGTGATTTTGGTAAATTGTTTATTTTGTTCCCCTAAATAATTTGAGGTGATGTTGCCAATAATCTCTCTCTTTACTTAGAGTATCCAAGATCTGAATCCAGTTGTAGGAAATGAGGTCAGAGTACTGTTGTCAGAGGTGGTGGTTATCAGGAAGGGCACCAAGATCCCTACTTTAGAAATTGAAGGAGCCAGTGAAAAAAAAAAATTTTAAAGATGTTAGATCAAAGTTATATTTAAAGAAGGGACTTTCTGGGGGGAAAACAATTGTGTCAAACCAACCTACTTCACTTCTAGAGGATGCCAGGGAAGAAGCACTGAATCCCAGAAGACTTTGGGGAAGCCTTCTGGCCCTGTCTCTCTTGATATCCTCAAAAGTAAAGACAGCACAGTCTGCAGAGATCTGTGACAGCATGTGTGTATAAAATTGTTTGGAAGTTCTACACAGAAGGCAATTATCAGTTTTCTTATCAAAAGAGTGGTGTGGAAGCTGCCCTGTGCTGCTGGTTGTTTGTTAATGATCCCCACCCTCAAGGTGTTGGCAAGTTGAGAGGGAGGAAGCTGCGCGCACTGGACAGCGAGAGCAGAATTTGAAATGATCTTTGCAACCTGGGGAAGATGAGCTGAAATGGAAGAGGGGGAATTGCAGGATACTTCACATAGGCAAGCTGAGTCAACTGCATAAATAAAAAATGAGGAGCAGCTGGCTGAGAAGCTGTTACACAGGAAAGGGTCAGGGGTTGTGCTGAACCACGAGCAAATACGTCTGAGTCATGAGTTAAAAATGTCATACTGCCGTGGTGAATCCAAATACCATACTGGGAGGCAGCAGGGCACTCGAGATACTATTTCCATTCTGCTCAACTTTGATAAAGATCCCAAGGCCTCAAGGCTAAAGGGTTATACTGAAACTGGGGCACTTGCTTAAAGAAAGCTCTGGATCAGATGGAGGTATTTTAACAGGAAGTTCCAAGAATGATTAGATTTCTAGAAACTGTTATGTGAGATCAGAGACTAAATTGAAATTGCATAGCCAAAGTACAAAAAAAAAAAAAAAAAAAAAAAAAAAAAACAAAAAAAA
>VZTE01000365.1:0-114110 GCA_013397775.1 Eulacestoma nigropectus | reverse complement strand
AAAAAAAAAAAAAAAAACCAAAGAAGATGGAGGGAGCCCATAATATTTTTTAAAACCAGAAAAAATTTCTGGAACGAAAGAAAAATGCATCTCTTCTCCCTGCTTATGGGCTAAAACTCCCAGTCTGTAGTGGGTTACGGCCATATCAGAGTAAGCACAATTTACTGGAAGATGCAGAAATATAAGGAGGACTCTGAGAATGTGGAGAGTTCAGGAGTTTATTTATTGACTGTGGAAATGAGGATTAAGAATTGTTTGGATTATCAGAAGAAAGGTAGCATAATGCCAATGGCAATCAAGTAAGAAGGTGGGATGGTTAATCTTTATCTTTCCCAGGTGTATAAAAGCTCCAGATACAGTTCTGCTGATGTATAGAATATGGCTACTGGCAATTTGGAATGTGACAGGAAGGAAAACGTGACAAGGAAAAACCTGTTAGGTTAAATTAACCTGGAAAACTAGAAAAATAAAGGGCAGATTATTTATAGAGGAAGAAGAAACTCAGCTAAGAAAGGAATATTGCTACACTGCAAACATGAAAGGTTTGTGTGGAGACTTGCTTTGAACTTCTCCCTGTTTTAAAAGACAAGGAATTAATGTGTTGCTTTTGAAGTTTAGGAGCTTGAAGACACTCAGGAGTGATTGGATCGGTCTCCGGCAACTTTCAGTTTACTTCCTGTTGAAAAAAGTAGTCATTGTACAGTGGTATTTATATTGACACTTACTACAATTGCACCTTCGTTCTGCTTTGTAGATGTCCCCTGTGGGCAAGGCCAGTCCTGGTGGGCAGCAATGGAGGACCAGGAAAACGTCATCTTTAGTTTATATCCCGCTCAAAGATCATGATCTGTGTCTTGGCTTGTATTAGAGAAAATACCAAAGTCAGGAGGTGAAAACAAAACCTCAGGTTACACTGTCAAAGCAAAACAGAAAAATATGAGGGATAAAAAACCCCAAAAAAACTCAAAAAGCAAAACCTTATGTGACTGATGCAAAAAACCACTTCTGACTCTTTGATTGACAGGAGAGAAGAGAGGTTAAAAAGAAAGGTTGGGAGGAGAGATGGAAGAGGGAACAGGGAATATACTTTCTATATCCATCATGGACTTTGTCTGGGATAGTAAGAGAACTTGGACTGTGGCTGCAGCAAGGAGTTATCTTTTTTTCTTGTGAGATTTCTTCATTACCATCTTTCTTCTGTAAGGGGAAGGGACTTTACTATTTTTATATTATATTTTACTATCTTTACTATTCAGTTATAGATTATCCAAGTATCAGTGCAGCAAAATGTCACTGTTCTCTGTCCCATGCTGCTATCTCCATGACTCAGAGGAAAAAAAAAAAAAAAAAAACAAAAAGAAAAATCACTGTCAAGCCAGGTAAGGATGGATAAAATCATGAAAGTCATGGAGCCATCAGCTTGTGCTTTTTATGGAAACCAGGTCTGACCCAACCAGAATCCTCAGCCCTGAATAAATTTTAATTCAGCCCTATAGACATGTAAGTTTTGCGATGGGTTATTTCTTTACTTAGGTTTTTAAAAGAGTGTTATTTTAAAGCGTCTGGACACGGCACACCTCCATAAAGATTACATTCTTGGTGAGATCAAGAAAAGCTGTACAGTCTCCTAAAATAATGGCTGAACTCTAAGCAAGTAAGACAGAGAAAGGAAAAGGGGAAAAAGAAAAGAACTTGTCACTTCCTTGAGATGAAGAGGCCATTTGTCACAGAATCATAGAACGGTTTGGGTGGAAGGGTCCGTAAGTATCATCTATTTCCAAACCCTCCTGCCGTGGACAGGGACAACTTTCACTAGACCAAGTGTCTCAGAGCTTCCATCCAGCCTGGCCTTGAACACTTCCAGGGATGGGACATCCACAGCTTCTCTGGGCAACCTCTTCCAGTGCTTCACCACCCTCACAGTAAAGAATTTTTTTCTGATTTTTTAACCTAAACCTGCATGCTGGTGGAAAAAGTCCCTCCCTATATTTCTTGTAGACCCCCTTGAGGTACTGGAGGGCCACAAGGTGCTCTTCCCTCCAGAGACATCAGGCTGTTTCTCACAACCATTCAGCCAATTCCTTCTCCACTGGGTGGTCCATTCATCAAATCCATGCCTCCACAGTTTATAGACAAAAAAGTCACGTAGCACGCTGTCAAATGCTTTGCACAAGTCCAGGTAAATGACATCTCTTATTCTTCGTTTATCCATCAATGCTTTTAGGCCACTAAATTTGACAGGTATGATCTGCCCTTATTGAAGCCACGTTGGCTGTTACCAATCACTTCCCTATTTTCCATGTGCCTTAGCACAGCTTCCAGAGCGATATCAGTCTATCTATTAATTTTCCTACACGGAGGAAAGGTTACGTGAAGAGTGGTAGCTCCTCAGTTCTTTCATTGTCTCTTTAGCCACGTATCTTCAGAGAAACTTCAGTGTTTTTCTGACCCAAACATAGCAGTGAGATAACCTCACTTCTTATTAGCACTGACAGAGGTACCTTGTCTCCACAGACCCCACAGTTGCCTCTTCTTTCAGCACTGTACATCACAGAGTCCTTGCGTGAACATCTCAAGGATATGCAGAAGCCGGCTTTCAACTGTGTCCTTTAAGGCTTTTCAATCTTTCATATCGCTCCCCTCAACCTTTGGAAATGATGTATTATCCAATTCCTCGCATTAAGAATTTACCATTCCTTGGGATGCCATGCTGGCATCCATCCCCTCTGATGCTTAAAAAGACAGCAGTATTTCACGGCTTTAGTCACTGTAAGAGTAACCTAGTTTCACATGATTTTAAATTGCAGTGAGCTTTAAAAATTATTTGAACTCACCCCCTGACCTGAATATTCACATTCTTGTCACATTATTCCATTTTTATACAATGATGTCATAACAGATTTGGAGAAGGCTCAGGCAAGTGGCTTTTCAGCTTAAGCATAAGAGTCTGGAGAACTCTTTCTTCGTAAGACCTAAAGCACATTGAGTGTCTCAGTGCAGGAGTTGGGCAACGCAGCTCTGTGTGCTTAGAACAAAAGATTTAGCATTGAAAATGTGCTGGACACAGTGGAGAAGATGAGATTTGGAAACTGTCTATACCACCCACCGAAGACAAGAAAAGGGTATTCAAGTCTCTATTATTTAGTGATAAAATCCAGGTTGTTTATCCACTCTTTCTACCAAAAATCCTAAGAAATAAAATGTGTCAGGTAGGTGCAGTAAAATAATGGAGCGCACATAAATGATAAATATAGTAACCTAATCTTGGCTTATTATTTTTCTTTTTAACCAATATCCTGCCATTTAATTACGCAGTGTCAGTGTTCTTCACTGCCATACTAATAATTTTGTTTTCTTTTGGGGTATTATACTTTTTGTGACTTATTGTAGACTGCATTCTGCCATCTATGTCAGTACTGCATAACTCACATTCTGCCCTCCCAGTTACAGCAGGAATATAAAGGGAGTGAGAGACTAATCAGAGTGAGCACAAAAGGAGACAGAATGTGTCCCTGAATGCTTAAACTCATCAAGAGAAGGCCTGCTGCCTTTTCTATTTTGAATGCGCAGTTGGTGCCCAATATCAAATACTTTCCTTTTGGTAGTGAGGTCTGTGGTTGCCTGCACAGAAAGCATTATGATCCAAGCACTAATTCCTATTCCCTATTCTATTCTACTAAAAGTTGTCAGTGCTCGCATGCACCCATTGAAGTAGTTTAATCCTACTGCCTTTCTGACACCTGAATAAAACCAGACTCCCTGCATGGCTCAAGGGGCTGAGCAGATGTTTCCATGAGGCAGAAATGAAAACAGGAATATTCAGGTCAATGGCGTTGCAGAGACAGTAGTCAAGGGCCACAAAAGACATGAAGTGTAGCAGCAAGTTAAAGTGGAAGGTCTCTGGCAGGCCTATCAAATATATATGTATATATATATATATAAAAAAAACAAAGAGTTGATAAGGGTGTTTGCAGATGTAACATATAACTCTACATATATTTGCACGTGCAAAAGGAGGAACATGCTTTCTCTGGGACACAGCTATAAAAAACACCAATGTACCACAAAAAGATAACTTCACCAGAGACCAGGAAAAAGGATATATGCAATGAATCTCTTAGGCACTTGCTGTGCTGTGAAATTTAGCAGAATCAGACATAGGGAAGCCAGAAAAAGCCCAATAAAAGAGGAAGTGAAGGTAGAGATAAAACGTATGATTATTTTTCCAAGCAAAAAAAGATTGGAAACACTTTTCAAAACATGGTGTTCATTTCATGACCAAAAGATGTAAAGATTGATTTTGAAAATAACTTTTTCATTTAAAGACCAGGCAATAAAGGAAGAGAATATTAGAGCCATTAGTTATGCACCACATCTTAATATCAGTGGTAGAATTTCAGCTGTCATAAAGCCATAATATCAGAAAATGAAGATCATGGCAACAAAGACAAATCTACAGATCTAGGTAACTAAAATAAAGCAGGCTGTATCAAGACATGCTTCACAAACAGCAGTGACGTTTCAGTCTGAGGTCCCAGCTTTTAAGAATAATTCTCACAAACCACTCATCAACACAAAATATAAAATTGCAGAAAGCTGTAATTCCATTTAGAAATTCAATTTTGCCAGTTTCAGGTGTCTCCCACCCACACTGTACTTTCACAGGGGTAAAGGAGCAGTAGTAATATCAGTGTACTTGATACATGCCTTCTTCTTTCTTGTCTTCTGGCGTTATGTGCCAAGGACAACTTGTCTTTCTTTGTGAGATAGCTGTGTTCCTGAGTACAGAGATGTCATTTTTATGCTTCATGTTAAAAATCAGCATTTTCCAGAAATCGTTCAAAAGGTTTCTGGGAAGAAAACTTTTATTTGTTTCATCCTAATAAGGTATCTTCCTGCATCCTTCCCTTAGCTCCTATGGGCCTTCACACAAATAACTTGAGTAGAAGCGAGGCCCTCGTGCCTTCCTCAGGCGCTTTTCAACCTCCAGAGCAATATGTCAACCACAGCCAACACGTCTGGCGTGATTTAGTGGCGTCCTCTCTTCTGTCCCCCCCTGATAACCCAAGCCCCCTTGAGAAGGTTTCTTCTTCTCTGCACATTTGGCCTTCCTGTGGGATCACTCTGATGTGACAGACTCCTGAGGTACATTCCCCGAAATGCTTTTTCTTCAAAGAATTTCTCAGAAAATACTTTAGGACTTGTTTTCTTTCCACAGAAATGTAAAAATTTGTGGTTTCTCTACCAGGTTGGGTTGGTAGGAGAATAACTCCCTTGTTTTCCGGCAGACTCACCAAGAGCCAGAGGACCTGTACTGCCCACAGGCTGCTTAGGAAAAGGTTTTTTGCTGACCTGAGAGAGAACAATGGTAAGGGACAAAAGTAATGTTGAATTCGTAAGTGTTGGATAGTAGTACTGCAGATTATTATGGGCTAAAATGAGCTAGAGCCATTATCTCACCACTTTTTGGGGTGTACTACTCTACTATGACAGACACACGTGTATCATCCTCTTCTATTTCAAATGGATGGCAGCGAAAAATCAGGACAACTGTGACATTCCCTATATCCCTAAATTATGCTGTACAAGCACTGTGTTCTCCTCAGTGAGGTCATGAATGAATATCTGCAGAATACATTGCTTTTTTTTCCTGTTTGTCATGGAGTGCTTACACCACTTCCTGCTCTGATGCTTGCATTCAATGAAATGCCTACATTTATTAAGAAATTTAATAGTAGGTTGTAGGTGCTCAAACAGCACTCCTCTCCCAAACTCTTAATACTATTTGTTTACATGGCAATGAATGGCAATATTCTAGCCATCAAACTGTAAAAAAGCGAGCAATTCAGTGCCAGATATACTGTTAAGATCTTGTAGGGCCTCTCTGATTTGAGCAGACTCTTGGTAGATTTTCGTAAATGCCCTTGTATCTGGGTGTTGAAAATTAGCTAGCAAATTTTCTGGTTTTAATGCACTTTTAACTTCTGCTGCTAATAGTTACCTCAGCTTACAGAGATGATTCACTGCACTGTACATAGCAATCAGAAACATTAACTTTGCTAATATCAGTCTGACTCAAGATACACTAAAATATCCTTTCAGAAAGCTAAAAATATATTGAATTTGATCTGTGCATGTTCTCAAACCTTTGCATCTTTGTGGTACTACTCAGATATCACTTTTATGGGTCCAAAAATGAGAGAAGCAAAGAATAAAATTGCCCTTGATACCGCAGAATTGTGGAAAGTTTGAGCAAGAAAGAAAGATCCCAACTTGTATCTTCTGAAAATGACTTATGTTTCTAAGGATATAAACATGGTGTTATACATCACTTTTGACCAGCCAGCACAGGGATTCAGTGAAATGTTCCCACTTGAGACAGGTGCTTAGATAACTGAATAAAATTAACAGCTTTCCTGTTTATGTAGTCATAGGGAAAAAAAATCTCATTAGGATATGGGTCCTGTCTCAGACTGCACTGCTCTTCAGGATTCTGTTTCCCTGTGACTTTGTACAGAAAAATGGAAGTACTGGCCTTGCACAGGGTGCACGCCATGGCACCAAGGTGACACACTGAGGGTCTTTGCTACCTCATGATCAAAGAAACGAAAGGAGCAATTCGCACACAAACGCTGTAATAATGGTGTCGTGAGGCACCAGTGGTTTGCTGCTGAAGGGAAAGGAAACAAATGAAAATATTTCTTAACTGGTAAATGTGAACTCGGTTGAAGCTTTTAAAAGTAGAAAAAATATAAATGATGTTTCAGGCATTTTTTTCTTTTTTTAAACCTTTTTGAAAGGAAACCATGTACCAGTTATAATCCTTTAAGATAGCAAAATTCTTTAAAATAAATTGTCAGGAGAGATCAAAGAATGAGTCAGGGATGTCGGAAAGGCTATGTCATATCCAATAAATAATGAGTGTTTCTTTAGCATGTTGCCAAAGGCAGCCAGGATCTGGTCTTTTACATAAAACACTGGAAGCCTTGGTGTACGTGTTAGGTAAACATGCTTGAAGAAAGGAGGAGAGAAAAGTAAAACCAAGGTAATTTTTAGCATCTTCTTTTGTTTATAGATTGTTTTTCATAATCTGTTATTTGATCAGCTGCTGGGGCTGGTCAGACCTTATAGCAGATATTAACATGGATGGAAGAAATGGGGAAAGAAGGAGCTGAGAGCAGTGGCAGCACTAAGATGACTCATCTACAAACAAGACACAGGTAGCAGGGAAAACTGCTTGGCTGTAGGGCTCAAAAATCAGGAGCAATCTCACCACAGACCTCTCATTTTTTTATCTTGCAGCTCAATTTTCTGGAGTTTTACAGTTGTTTTTCTTCATCATTACCTTCAGGTATCCGATTTCTAGCAGACCAGCTGCTTTTCTCTGTGGTACATCTGACAGTGCAGAGCGCTTGTAGCTGTCCTGTGTAACAATGAACGACCTGGTCTCTGCCTCTTCCACAGCTGAGACATGATTTGAAATACAAGGTTTTCATGCACCACCTCTACTCCATCCTCTGCCCTGCAAAAGGACTCATCAAGTGGCAGCCCTGGAAGAACTTGTGGGCTGAGAACAGGCAGAATCACAGAACTAATTTAGTTGGAAAAGACCTTTGAGATCATAAAGGCTGTTGCATCCTCGCAAATCTTTCTCTTTCCCCATCACACATCAGCTTGTGTCTGCTGTATTTGCCAGGCACCCTGACGAGGCTCTTTGGAGGCTGCTGGTGGGCTACAGCACCAGCACTGCGCTTTGTGCACAGCCAAGAGCTGGTAGAAATCCCTGTTAGTGCTGCCCCTGAAAAGCAAAGCTTAATGTCACCACGGGATGCCCTTCTGACTACCAAGATAGGAGTGCTGATATTAAGCCCAGCTTAAGCAGGGTAATATGAGGGGTCTATATCACAAGGCATTTAGTGCAGAAAGATAAACACGATTTAAATGACTGAATGCTCTGCTAAATACAGCTGTGCACCAGAACCAAGGCGCATTTAAAGCTTGGTCTTTAATATTTCTGTATGTTTGCTTACCACAAGGGTAGAGTGGTCCAGGGATGGGTACCAGCAGAGTTTCTGTGGTTGCTGTGTTTCGGGAGTGTGGTGGGTCATNGGGTGGGTGAAGAGCCTGGCAAATATAAATCGTGATGTGGGAGTGAATGTTCCCTTCTGATGACAGACACATCTAAATGGGGACTTTAATTAGCTAAAATATTAGTTCTTTTAGCACAATAAAAACTGGTGAAAAAGAAAAGAGAAGGATTAAGGGAATACATTCCTATGAGTCAGTGGCAATATCCAGCTAAGTATAGAGGATTGGGGTTTGGTTTGGTTTTTTTGTTCCTTGATGAGATATCAGAAAGCCCTTCCTCATCTGATTTTCTTGGAAAAGCAGACCTTCCCAGGGTGAGAAAAAAGATTATATATATTTTCTCAAAGTTAGAAAAAAAAAGAAAAATGAATGAAGACATCAACACAGTTATATTTGGCTAAATAATTCCACTTCAGAATATATATTTTGCTTAGAGTCTCATAATTTAGTGCCGATTTTCCAGGCAAGAGTATAGGATCCTGTTCTGTCTCAGTGCTGATTCCACCTATTTCTCAAAGTATTACCCAGTTCAGCCAAGACTTAGATGGATTAGAGGATCTCAAATATGAAAGTCCTATTTTGTGAAAACTCATTCCGGAGAAAAACTGGAGTCCTTGCTTCTGTGGAGGAAAGTTCCCAGCACCGGGTCAGTAGTTGATTGGCCTGATGGCCTCTTCTCAAAGTAAATCCAGGGCTTAGGAGCAGTGCTAAGGCTGCCTTTGCAGAGAAGGAAAATAATAAGGCCCTTTTGACATAGGGAATAGGGGTTTAAGTCATATGCAGAATTAGGAGTATGCTGGTAACAGGGCTATTCTGTCTCCAGAAAGATCTGCTCATCATGGTGTTAGTTGTGTCTTCCCTTTCTTTTCAGCCCAGATGGTAAAGCCAGTTCCCACACGGAGATAAAATTATATTTCTGTTTCTTTTTTTAATTTTTTTTTTTAATGGTGTTAGTCCTACTTTACCATGTGGTGGTGAATTGAGGTCTGTACTGCAGAACAATTCCTTAAATTCCCTGTGGAGTTGTTTCCATCTCCAGTGTTTGTGCACCACACTGTGGTAGTGTCCTACAAACAATACAACATTAAGCCTGTGAAGGAGTCTCAGTAGGAGATGATTAATTTATAAGCATGATTTTTTTTTTTATTAAACTTATTTCCTATCCAGCAAAGACAAGTTCTCCTTTAATATCTTCTCTTAACTCTCTATGTCAATTTTCTGATATTGGACTGGACTTTTCTGATATTAGCTCTTTCTTAAGTGGACAGAGGGATTTTTTGGTGTATCTCATTCATCTCTTGAGTGTCTGGAGGCAGAGAAGGTGAAGATTTTGAAGGCAGGTGAGTGCAGGGTGGTGGCAGGTTCTGTTTTCTCTCACCTGCTCTGCTCCATGAGCTGTTCTCGTGTCTCTGCAGTTGCTGCTGAGCCCTGGCCCAGGGTAGGACCTGCTCTTGCCAGAGCCTTGCAGTGACAGCTTGAGGAGATGCTTCTTCAGCCATTATGTGCAGAGAGGAACAGGGAGAGGAGATTTAAAAAGCAAACAAAGCAACCAAACCCGGGGCTGGCTGCACCTGTGTACAAAACAGGACGGCAGGAATTGCCATGCCCTATTAGACCACTGGTCCGTCGCTCCCTGTGTCCAGCCTCAAATCGCAGCCAACGCCAGATGCTCCAAAGTGTGAAACAAGGCACAGTGCAGCAGGCAGCCATGCTGGCAGGAGGTGTGACTATTTATACTCCCTTGCTTATATATTTTTTTGCTTCTTCTCTTGGAGGCTTAACTCAATAATTTAATTTCAGCACATTCTTTTCTCCTGACTTTGCCTCAAAAAAGGGTTTGATTCTCCTGCCCTAATACCAGTTTCCCAGTCATCTCTGCTAAGCAGCTGAAGGGTTCACTGTGCGCTCTTAATAGTAGTTTAATTCTGTAGGTATTGACAGCTGGGCAAATCCATCTGCAGTTAAATCTGCTCTTTGGCTGTGTGTAGTAACTTCTCAGGCAGGTCATGTACTCCATTCCTCTGCTATCTCCTGTTCCTCTCTATATTTTTCTGCATTTTGCATTATCATTTGTTAAATACATTCCAACCTGCAATTTATCTTAGTCAGCAGTTTTAGGACCTTTGTGTCTCTCTGCACACCCAGGGAATTTAGAAATAAATCACTGCCCTTACTGGTAGTTTTTAATGCAAAAAATATTTTAGAGAAAGTCAAGAGGGGCTTGGTCAATATTGTTTGGACTCTCCTGTGCAATAAGATATTTTCCATATGCTTTCCCAAGTGGTATGAGAATCCTGATTCAATTCAATTTTCTGTATTTGATATTTTTAATTTTTAATATGTATGTTTTTCATTGAATTCAAGCTCTGCTGGTTAACTTTCATGTGTTGGAGATAATGCAGGCAGTAGTCAAAATTATTTTTCTACTACTTGTGCATTGATTTTTGTTGGCAGGTTTTACTTAAAAAGACTGTTTCTGAAATATTTTGTAGGTTAGATAATGCAGAATAAGCTAAGAAAACAAGAAACTGCATACAGCACAGCTTTGTTAGGCAGGGTTTCTTATATATTCAAAGACAGAATCTGTTCTTAATAAGATGTTTCCTAAACTACGTTGTTTGCTGATGTGGAAACTGCATTAATGTAAGACAAACATGTCTCTTCTTTTAAACCTGTCAAAATATGGGGTGCTTTGAAGTGAGGAGAAGGATTTGCATAAAGATCCAGGTCTCCCTCCTGCACCATTGAAACGAGTGAAGGTCTTTGTGCATCCGAGTCTGATCTCGTGGTGGTGTGGAGTGGAGATCCTGCTCCCAGTGCAGCGAATTACCCTTGCTAGGCTTGCCTGCTGTATCTAATCACTGGTGGAAGGTGTAAATGGGCTCCTTCGGTGCTCAGGGTAAGCGTTCCTGCCTCTGTGCTCCTCTGGATCAGCACCAGAGCACTTGGCACTGTCAGGGCTGTGCCACACCCTTGGCTGGTGTCCCTTGGCTGCTGTGTAGGGTGGAGGAGCACCTCTCTCCTCACCACACACATTTCAGAGCCTTCACTGAGACTGTTTAGGAGCAGAGGCTGTTTGCCCATCAATTTGTCTGCCACTCTCAGCAGGGCGAGTCCTCCGCAGCGCTGGGAGTCGCTGAGCGCTCAGGTAATAAAGCGTAATAAACGATCACGGAGTAAAAAATTGTTGTGAGGATTGTGTAAAATTGATTTAAATGGGAGGCAATTGTCACAACTTCTTTCAGAAACAAAAGCAGGGCTTTTAACGGAGCTGTGGCCATAATGCTTCATTATCACAATCAAGTTTCTGTCAAGAACTAAGAAAGGCTGGGAGCCCACAGGGACCCCTCTTGAAAAAAGAAGTAACATTCACTTTTTGTTTGTGAAATTAGTCTACAGGTTTAACAAATGATAAATAATTGCTGAAATGAAAAATGATTTAGTAATGCATTCAAGGGACAGTTTTCATATTAGCAAACTGGTCTGGTGTACATTCAGAGGAATTTTCTGCCGTGTTATTTAGCAGCAGGGATCAGAAATATTCATTTCCTCACAGTAAGATGTATCTAACCGTTTCCTTAATTTGGAGACAATTAAAACTGGAAAGTGGAGGGACTATTGCAGTGGAGTGACTCATGCCATACTTATTAGGGAACAATAAGATTACTTCACCTTCTGAAGCAAAGCTGAATCTCCAAACTACTTATTTTTAAATAACTGCAGAGTATATATGAACAGGCATAATCGGATTCTAGAGATTTTTGTTACTGAACCAACAAAAAGCTGACACATCTATTTGCTGTGCCTGAACAAAATGAAGAAAAAAACCAACAGTCTAAAAAAAATGACTTAGGTTTATAAGTACAACTGATCTTTGCATGTGTGCGTTAATACTTCTGGTGTGTTTTTTGAAGTTCTCCAAGCGTTGGTAGATGGAGTTATTTCAGCTGAGGAATTGGGCAGAACTTTGCAGTTTGTGCTTCTTTGTCACTTCATCAAAAATACAGTCCTGATATGTACAGGCAAATTCTGAAAGAAGGCAGATATTATCCTGCCAACCTGCCTACCTTTATCTATTTGCTATGTGGCACAGCTATTACAGATGTGGATTTATAACACACGGCTTCCTCTGCCTCCGGGTGGATGGACATACTCTCCTCAAACTTGTCCCCTCTTCAGACAGACACAAGGCTTTCAAATGGTCATCTTTCTGCCGTATCAATCTAAAAGTCATCATTATATAAGTATTTTGCCAGAAAGTCCATTTTCTCAGAAATCTGTCAAGAGATGTTTTCAGGTTTTATAGATTTATTGGCATAAACAACATTTCAAATAAAATGGTTCATGTGGGCTTCAGGGCTAATAAATTTTACTAATAAAACTTCTGATGACACAAACAGATTTCGGGCAAAATTAGGGAGTCACTGAAACAGGAGATTCCAGCAAAAATAAGGTTGAAAATCAGTGGGGGACTCTCCCGTGCAGCCTTTGTGGCTTTCTTTGTCCTCCATTGAACTTCAAGTGTAGTAAGAGGCTATAAGGAAAGAAGAGGTGAAGTCTGGACAGAGGAAGAGCTTTATAGAGATGTGAGGTCAGAGCACATGAACTGGACAGGTGAGAGGGAGAGCATGTGGAAAGGACAATGACCTTGCTGTAGCTACAGCAAGGAAGATGAACTTGTCCTGGAGGCAGTGAGAGAAGAGGAGCAGGGCAAGTGGGACAGGGAATTGTAGTCATTGCATAATAAAGAACAGACTTAGCAGTAGGAATAGTGATGAATGATCAGCTGTACAACCCAGAGACAGAGAGAGCTGTTAGGCATAGAAAGCTGTGTGGAGATAGCTACAGGGGAAGGAAGATGGAGAGATCATTAGAGAGACGTAAATCACAAAGCAATACGTCTTTATAAAGAATTTAAGTAGGAATTCAGTAAAGAATAAGGTTTTTAAATACATTTCCAGATATATTTCAGCTCGGATAGAATTACTTTAGATATTTGCCTTTTTTTAAGGATGAATGAGGAAGTTTTTTGCACCACCCTTCTGAGGCTGGAGTGTTGTTAATTTTGCTAGGAAGCACAAGGATTTTCAGGAGATAGTTTGCCTGTTTATAGTCAGGATCTCAAGAGAATCTGAAAGGTTTTAAGGTTCCAATACAGTAGCCAGTAGCACACTGTTTGACTTCTCTCAAAACCCAAGCATCATTTTTTGTAGATGTAATGGTTGGACACTGAACTGTATTTGAAAGTGTGTCCTACGGTAGTCACACCATTTAAAAATTGGCTCCTCACCAAAAAAATCTCCTTTTCTCCTGAGATTTTTGTCTTTTTTCTCTTCAGATATATTAAAATAGAAGAATCTAAGGAAGTAACCTCCATTTTGTCCAGTGACTTTAGGCGATAACACTATCATTAGTGATTATTGCTACACACCCGAAACCACATACCACCAGAAATGGGATATGTGGTGAAAAGTAAATTCAGCGTGATCTCACAAAAGTCATCTGAGCTGATAAACTCTGAACACCTCAACTGGATTTATTAGAGTTGGAGTTGCTTTGAAATCACAGGAGAGTTGCTCACTGCTTTTAAAGACCATATCAGCAAAGGGGCTTGATAGAACAACAACAAAAAGCTATGAGTTGAAGGAGCTTTGGAATAACTTCACTCAAGAAGGTTCCTTTTTACTTATCTAACTGTGCTGATCACTGTGATCCTAAATGTAGAAGATCGTAGGAAAAGCAATTTACTTATCCAATTTCTCAGAGGAAAAAAAAAAGCGCAAGAAAAATACTAACATTCAAAAACTAAAAATGTAGGGAGCTCATGACTCTGCTTGCATCCAGCTGTGAGCCATTACTCACATGAGTAGTTTCACTGATTGCAGAGGGTCTATTTGTGGATGCTGGAGCTTACACCTGGGAGCAGAGCCAGCAAAGGCACAGGAATCAGGCACCAGTTTGGGGAGGCAGGCTGGAGCAGGAAAAGGCTGTTTCTGCCTGTGGTGGAGGATGTGCTCCTACAGCCTCAGGCTCTGGTGGCACTAACATGCACAAGGTTTGAGGGCAGCTACTGCTTTACTACCCTGAAGCCTCTTCTCTGCACGTCCTCACTGGCCCAGAGGCAACAGCAGCAGTAAGCAAGGGATTGTGAGAGGGTTATTTGGGTTTTGAGTAAGAGCAACAGAACAGAGGGGAGGAGAACAGAAGATGAAGGTGAAATTCCCAAGCCGGTCTTTCTTCTCCCCTCACTTATTTGGTTATTCCACCAACAACCCTCTATCCCTTTCCTACTCTGTTTCTCCACACAGACCCCCAACTCTCCCTTTCCTCCTCACCTGCAAATTCCTTTCCTTTATCCAATAACACTACAACTCTCTCTCACTCGCCTGTAGTCCTTTCTGCTACATGGAGAGGCTCAAAAGTTTATTTCATTCCTGTTGCCACACAAATATAATTTTCCAGCTCCTTTCGCCCTTCCTGGCCCTCCAAACACTGCCCTTCACCACAACATGCACACCTGTCAGCAGGTGACTCCTTCAAATCTGGCCTGTCGCTTATGCTGCTGAATTGAATTAGTTTGAAGGATCTTTGGAAGGACAAAACTGAATTTGTAGCAGAGAAACCTTGAGCTTTCCCATCTGTAAAAGAAGCTGAGGGAAGAATAAGATTCAAAATCCAGCTTTTACTGATTCATATGAGAAATAAGTTTTAAGGAAATGTCTTAAGTGAGCTATGGAATGAAACCTGGAGATCTCAGCTAATAGCTCAAAGCCAAAAGAATAAGGCATGATGTGTTAAATCCCCTTGCTAAAATCTACTTACCTATTCTAATTACAGAGATATCTCATCATGACACTGACATATCATATAGAACCCACTCCTCAAACTGTCTTGTTATGGAAGAAATTTGTGGTCAGTTCACAGGAGAGGAAATGTGACAGATGAAAAGGACTAAAAATGCCCTTTACCCTTGTTGTAATTCTTCCCTCGGATTTAGGGCTTGGGGTGGGTCTGCTTTTCCTTAATATGCAGAGTATAATGGGCAGCTGTATGAATGTCAGTCGTCACATGACTGTGGAAAACTGGAAGGATAACTGGTTTAAGGTTATTCTCTTTGATTCTCCTTTTTTTTATGTTGCTACCCCTGGTATTCCTTAAACAGCATTTTTTTTGCCCGATATAGAATACAATTGAAAAGATCAAAAAGTGGAATACAACCAAATATAGTTGGAAGTTTTGGCCAGTTTCAAAGTGTCCCTGGGAAGCCAATGCCCCATTCTAGGAAAATCTCTTCATTTAATACAATATTTACACAAGTTCCTGATAAAACAAATATGGGTTGGAGCAGGTGCTTCAGTGCTTTCATGGATCAGAGACCAAGAACATCATAAGCACCTAATTTGAATTTAATTTTTTTTGTCATTAAATATTCAAAGTATATCTGCAGGGAACATGGACACTTTAGATAGCTGTCACTTGATGTAAATAATGGGATTTTCTAAATTTTTTTTCACATGCTCTGAATTGTTTTTGTTTGTTCCTGCAGTTTATTTCTCCATTTACAAAGGTGAAGATGATCCATGATTCAGTTCTGTTGTTTAATGGCTATTTTGACATTCAAGTCACTTGAGCTCAGCACTCTGTCCCAGCTGTAGAAATTTTCTGTTCTTTTAGGTGAGTGAATAGAGTCACCAGGATATGTGCATTACTCTATTCATATTTATTTTTGTAAGAGCAAGGTGCCCAGAGAGCCCTTCAGAAAGCATTGGATAGCTCGTTGAAGGTCTAGACTATTGAAAGTGTGCCTCACAGAACCTAATCCTGATGAGGATTTAGCTCTGATCAGCTGTGTTGCAATCAACAAAGAAATGTTTCTTTGTTGTCTTGCCTTAGTGGCCAAATCCACTGTGTCAAAGCAATTCTGCATGAGGCATTCTTACACAAAAGATGGCAAATCATGGCAGACATACTATTCCTTTTTTATTTTCCCTTACTATCAGGCTAAAAAGTAACATCCTCTCAGGCTTCCTCCCTCCCTTTTTCAGACCCAGTTACCAGTTATTTATTCAATACAAACAGAACTATTTCTAGCACTGAAAGTGAGAGCCTCTGATCACTCCTGAATACCTGTCACTCACTGCTAGAACACTTTCCTTGAAGCTAGAGAATATAGCTTCAAACAATCTTAAATGGCATTCCCCCTATTTCTGTTTATAAACTTGAAAATGTCTGCAGACCCACCAGGTTGTGCATCTGCTGAGCCCAGCAATCCCAGAATGTGTCAGATTTAATCTGTGTGGTATCCAGCGTGTCTAAGACATGCTGAACTCAGAGCACATTTGCTCTGAGTTGATTCTGAATCTACAGTGGCATTTGTCTGGCACTTTGGGGCATCCAGACTCATTGCTCAGATGTTGCAAAGCCTCAGGTTCTGCCGGATGGAAGAATAACTTATCTGAAAAAAATTCGAGTAGTTTGATTCATAGGGAAAATTATTCTGGCCGTGCCAAAACCCTCACTTTGCGTATGAGTTAAGTATGTGTAAGACTCTGACAGCCGATATGGTGGATTTTGGCAGAGAAATGTAGTCATTAAATACAGGGCAGCCATTACCACATCCTCAACCTTGTGACAAACTGCAGATCTGGACACCTGTAATTCCAGGATGAGGGAAAGAGTCTTAATCCCAGATGGGTTTATAACAGCTCTGAAGCTCATTTTAATGCACCTGCATGTCTTGGAAAAGTATAGCTGTGTGTCTTGGGTGGCTTAGGTGACTCCTTCAGCAAACTGAGGTTGGTGAAAACCCATATATTTACGCCAATCTCTTCCAACGTGCTACTTGTACTCCTCACCTCGAGCGAGGGATTGCAGTACACAGCAAAGAATCTAAAGGTTGGGAAATTGAGCCTAAGGCTGGAATCTGTGGTCTTACAGGTGGCTGGGTTGATCTTGTGCCTTGCATCCAAAAGGAAGTGAGCTCACTTTTTCCTTCTTCATACCCAACTTTGATACTTGTCAGATGCTTTTGGAAGCTGTGTTCCACCTTTCATCTTTTGGTAGAAGAGGACTTCGAAAGCAGCTCACCAAATGTCTTGTGCAGCTCTGCTCTGGACTTCTCAGTCTATAAACAGTAAGAAAAATTACTTTTCTTAATAGATGTCCACACTAAAAGACAATGAGGAGCTCAGTTATTCCAGTAACGGAGATAAGTATTGCAGACAAAACTAGCTGGATTATTATCTAAGCTAGATAAAATGTTTCCGATAGTGTGTAAGGATTCTGGTATGCAACATTTTTAAATTTTGCACTATGTCTTGATCACAGCTGATGGCAAATGTATGTATTGGCTGAACTGGGTACCCTCCGAAAAGCTGAATATTTTACACAATTATTGCATGCAGTTGTGTACATCATGCAAATATGAGTAATTCTATATGTGCCCTCACATACCAGATGGGGCTTTTCACATCTAAAAAGGGTTGTGTTAAAGTCATATGTAAATAAGTCTTTCTATTGTTTTAGATTCCCTAGTCTTACTAAGAATAATGAATATGGTATTGGATATCATGCATTAATATTTGTTATTTAAAATATGATACGTGATATACCCAGTGAAACTTATCCTGATGAGGGAAAAAAATTACCAAGAGATGGTACAAACTGTAAGTCACACATGAATTACATGGAGAATGAAACTTCCTTCTGTTGTATATAACTTTCATAAAGACAGTGATCTCACTGAAAATTTCATATTGCTAGCTCTAAAATATAGCTGCTTGCACGAACTTATGATAATAGAAAAGTGTTGGAAGGGGAGTTAATTCACTGCTTTATAATGGTAAAGTTATTGAGCTATGATAATAATTTCTGCGGATTATATATGTATTGGGGAAAAAAAATGTGCCCTGGACCATTACTCATTGGGCTGAGAGAGAACTGGGTTTATTCATTCTGGCTGTTCTCCCAGAAATAGATGGTTGAGCTAGAACATACTCAAATCCAAGGGTTTTTTGGATAGAAGTCCATTTCAAGCTGCAGACCTTGCTGGTGTCCTAGAGTTTGGTGAGAGGGAAGCCTTTGACCAGCTGCCCAAAGTGTAGCACTTCTTGCCATGGGTCTAGGCTGTGTCCTGACAGAGTATGCAGGGTGTAGGAGTACCTCCTGCTCAAGTCTACTCTGCAGAACAAATTTGCTCTTTGACTCAGAGCAGCTGCTTCTCCAATTCTTTGTCATTTTTCTTCTTCTTTTATCATTTGTTCTATTTCTTTGGTATTTATGTGATGGTGAGTACAAGAGCACTTGTAAAATGCCTACAGGAGATTCGATCTCATCGGAGTCTTTAAGGCACCACTCTCACACAGATAAGATAATAATGATGTTAATAACCTCAGAGAGCTTGTGACAAGGCACTGAAAATTTGTGACTAAAATATCTAACCCAAGGTACCTGCTTGTTTGCAGTTTGGTTTACCACAGCAAAGAGAAAGTGCTGTGTCTCTAAAACGTCCTTCAGTTTGAGGGCTCTCCTCAGGTAAAAAGTAGTCAAAGCCATCACAATTCTACACAGCTCAAAAGCTCCTTTTCCTCTCAATTTTTTGGCTGAAACTACCTCTGAGACACTTTCCCCCTCACTCCTAATAAATGATAATATAGCAAGAGCTATTTCTTAAGTGGGCTGAAGTCTCTGGTGTTTTAAAAATGTTGGGTTTGCAGTGCTGTTTTTTCAGTTATTTATTATTTTTTTTGGTAAATATTTGGAGTCCCTCATTCTGGTTCTTTGGTAGATATTATGCTACACATGTGGGCTCTGGCAAGTTGAGAGCTGTGGGAGCAATTCTAATCTGAAACAGCCTTCTGGTAAACACAAAAATGAGTGTATACCAATTTCAGAACCTCTCTATCTCGAATTACCAAAACAAACAGCTTTGAAATTGGAAATGTGTTTACCCTGGCCCTTCAGTCTGGCAGAACAACCTTGGCCCCATGGAATGGGAACTATTTGAAACATCATAGGCATTATAAAGGTTTGGAGACCAAATATGGAGAAGGCTCTGAGCATTCTGGCTTGAAATACATAAGGAAGAGAGGAAAGAGCTTGCTTGATCCACAAGATAATGTGAGAACCTTCTGCTGTACAGAATTAGGCACAAAGCTCTTCATTTTTCAACACAAACAACCACTGTAACTTCAAGAGTCTGGAATTCCTTGAATTCCATAATAACACTCGTTATTTTTCAGAGGCATTGCAAATGTTGTAATGGGAGCCATAGCATGATTTTGTCTGTACTCTCTGTTTACTGATAGTAAAATAAGTGACAGGATTTGTTTTTAACTCTACAGTTATCAATCTTGGAATGTTTTGACAAAAACTAATCTACCATGCTTTATAATTTAAATTATTAAAATGTGAGTTAAAATGGCCAAGTTTGCAAATTAAATGTACACAGGGAAAAAAAATCATGATCACTGACTTTAATGACTAAATAGTTTTATTAGATCCTCTGAAAAGATTACAGAAGATAGTAATAATCTGAAATAGGTCAGATAAGGAGTTTTTGTGCATAGTTAAAACACATGCACTTGGCATAAATTTTAAATGTGTGGTTGTCAGGGTTGACGACTATTTTACACACATAATGGGCCAGGGCTGATTGAAAATAGTTTATCTTAGTAGTGTCTATGGACTAAGTGTTTAAACATATTGTAGCTAAATTCAGTGTATTTATGGGGATCCTAAGAAGCAGGTAATTAGTGCATTGCAATTTTATTTCCAACATCAACTAGCGATATGAGTCTGTGAGCCAACTTCACAGATGGCACAGTCAACTTTAACTCCATTTATTTCATTGTGATGTCCTTATTTAGTCCACCGATTATTTCAGAATTAAACAATATTTCGGAATTGTCTATCATTTCATCTTTTTCCTTGATGATCCTGAACCATTCAAGCCAGTGCTGTGCCACTGATTTTGTAGCTATAGTCTGGATTGCATTTAAGGTGCAACTGGGAGCTGGTCCTATTTCTCTGCAGATGCATTTAGGCTCAGCAGAAAGTTACAGGGCTCTGGAAAGTTGTGTTTATCTTATCAGGACAAGCTATACAATGGAGAAGCTCGGTGCGGAAAAGCAGATGTGGCTGAAGATCCAGCTGACACAACTCTCGGCATTCTTGTTTCCCTTTGGTCCGGCTCCAGACTGATCCCGCGGACTGAACAGCAAGGAGAGCTCACAAAGCAAATCTTTTGGTTTAGTTTGATCCAAAAGGAACCAGTTTGTGCACACTGAGTCTGCTTTGGTATGCAGACCAAGGTATGGTGAATAGCAACAGCCAAAATTGAATTGCTGGCCTGAAACAAAATGCTTATGTAAAACATTCTGTAAAACATGTTCAAAATCACTCTGAACCTGGAGAGCAGTTTGGACAATTTCACCTTTCAGCAGTCTGGTTTCAAGTCAGAATCTACAGCCTAACTTGCCAGAGGTAACCCATGACACAGTTCTGGAATTCCTTTCAAAATCCTCTCATTATCTTCCCTCTTTTTTTGTTTTACAACATCCAGCCATACCTCCCTTTAGAAAAGGAAAGATGTATTGATTTGAGGTTTTTCTTTTCTTTGATACTGTCAAAAAAAGACTAAGGTATGAACACAATTTGCTCCAAAAATGCAGTGCAGTGAAGGGAAGAAAAGCAATGAATCTTCCAAAGACATGATAATGCTATAGAAGACAAATTAGATAGAAGAGAAAGTAAGAACTATTCAGGGCTTCTTCATCTAAGATTTTACAGTATAGAGAAATCAATGGAGTACAGGATTTTTGTGTTTGTGATGATATCCAAGCTGCAGTAACTGTGTAAAACTGCTGAGATGAGTTTCTAAGAAAAGCTTAGCCAGTCCTTGTCTTTGAATTAATTGCAGTGTTAATGAACAAGTCTTCACACATCTTACACAAACACTTTAGCCTGATACACTCCAAACCTCTGAAAGGCCTTACCTTGTCACAGCCAATGAGCACTTTAATAAAATATTGCCTCATACTTCTTCACTGAACCAGTTACGAGAGCTTTGGTGATTTAAGGAGTACCAACCTGGTTGGTGCAATGAAGAGACAAATTTTTGTCGTGAACAAATGGTGTCAAGTCCTTGACTCAGATGGGGTTTTTAGGTGAATAACATCTGAAAAACTTTCATTGGCAGCTCTAATATTCCTTCTTGCATGTTCTAGCGTGACAGCACAACAGTATCCCTCACCAGCGAAGGTATGTGCCCCATTTGAGCATACACTGCCTAATCAAGCCTACCATTTCCAATAGCTGTCAGACTTCTAGGATATTTTTTTAACTGTTTAAACAAACTCTGGGCAGTGCTGGTAGAAGAAAGCGAGCAAAGCCAGTTCTTCAATAATGGTAAAGTTTCCATGCATACAACAAGCAAAACCACTCAGCTCTATGGTAACAATAGATTTACAAATCTCATAACTTAGAAGGGAAAATTATTTATATACAATTGCTTGAAAAGTAATTTGTGTTGGTATATCATTGGGGACCTCGTGAAATCCTTTTCATCATTATATTATGTGAAGGTACAGTTCCATCAATTATTACTGCTTTTCTTGGTCACTGCAATGTACATCATTCATGTCATCATCATCATATACTGCATTTTATTTTCTTATACATTATACGTACAGGTATGTCTTTGTGTGTCTGTATAATGTAATATATGCATTATATATCTACATCCAAATACATGTATATGTGTAAAAGTACAGAGAGAGAGAGATCTTTGTGTGTGTTCAGAATGAATGAACTTCAAATTAATGTTTTATGGTGTGGTTGTTGTTCTTTCTGGCACGAGGGATGATCACATAACACATTTGCCAAGATGCTGTGGAATAATTTCTTTGTGGTTTCTATGAAATGCTTCCCTGTGTTAAACCTCTTTGTGAGTGTAGTCTCAAAAGCCAAACAGGCTGAAAAATAAGACATGGTTTTCGCATACGGTATTAATTTTCCTCCTTGCTGTGACATCATCCTTTTTTTTTTAAATTTTGGTGATGTGTTGGTCTTTCTGTTCATGATTACAATATAGCCACTTGTAGCAAAATTTGAAGTAACTTTTGGCCTTATTTCATATGCTTAGGAAGGTGAGACCCTGGCTACATTCTCCAAGGGCTTTTTGCCTTTTATAATTTTCTGCAGCATCATCAGTCACAGATGAGGTGAACCTTGCACTGTGCAGTGCCAGGCCTGCAGGCAGCTGTTAAGAATTTCTGCTGCTGTGACTACACGCAGAACTTTTCATCACTGAGTGTCTTCCTGACTGCAAATTGGTAATTTTTAGTTTCATTTTTCTACCTGAATTCTGTTGCTTTACGGGTTTGTTTTCTACGAGTGCCACACTGGTTTATAATTCTTTCTCTCTTTGAGACATGAGCTCTGTCACGGCTGAGCACGTATAGCATCGCTTGTGGTGTGTGAGACATAGAATGGTCACTCCTGCTTTAAACTTAGAGAGCTAAAATAAATCCTCTGTCTCTTTGCGCCTCCCTTTAGTTTCTTTGCAGAGGAACAGCACTGAAAGGAAATCTGCAGACCATGACTGCAAACTACCATAAAACCTGTAATAAAGCAAAATGAACTTAAATACTTCAGGCTTACCTGTGACCAAACTGTAGGAGTCCTCATCCATTATCTTTATAATTCTACCTGCTAATGAGTTCTGTGGCTTGCTTCTGGACCAAAACGCAGCTTATCAACGTTAATGAACCTTTATCGCTTTTCCCTTAAAAAGTTTGTGTTCTGAGCCTTTGGGCTTGAGGAGTTTTGCTAAGACAGATGCTTTATAAAGAGCTGTTAGTCTCATGCAGCAAAAGATTTGACAACCTCAGGGATTACTGAGGCCATTTTCCAGTATCATTTCACATTGCTTAGGCATCTCCTTCAGGGAAAAGGAAAGATATGATACCTAGGCCAGTTTTCTCACAAACCTGTGAGACCTTATGGAAAAATATTTATTTTTATTACAGGTCAAAACAGGACATTTCATCTAAATGTTTTCTTTAGAAATTATTTTTACACTATTATATCTCAAGGCCGGCGAATATATCAGTATACGAACATGAATGGTAGTTAACATAAAAATGCCTGCATTTGTGTTTCTTAGACAGGCTACCTAATCAATTTAAGGAGTTATTTATTCAAACACTTATTCGGAAGCTGAAAAAATTTCAGGCTTGGAGATGCATTATTCTATGAATAGAATTTAAAACTGCAGCTGACTTCACACTGAGATATAGGTCCTGGTTTAAAGAATGAGAGGCAGACTATACTTTTTCCTGACATTTTTGATTGGATTAATGTTGGGTACAAATAAAACTATTCTGTATCTCTGAACACACATTTTTCAGAAGGACGAAAAATGCATGCTGTTTAAATATTAGATATCCGTGTCAAATGTTCCTTTTGTACATATTGTCTCAGTATATTGGCATTACCCAGGTTTAACATACTGCATTTCTACTTGAGGAATCTGAAAACCATTATCTGCCTGCTTCGGTTTTTTAGCATTGATAGTTTTGTCACGTCATTCATTACAACCTTCTGCTTCTCTTTGGGAAGCATTACTCCACTGGAAAGGAGCGATAGGATTTTCGTGACAGCAGCACGTTAGCCAAGACAATCGATTACAATTGTAATTTCTCACAGATGTTTTAACCCGGTGGGTTTAAATTGATATCCAAGTAAGTTTTAAGAGACTTCACGGAATGGATGTGCGTCGTCACTCTACATACGGTTATCTTCCTGACAGTACAGCGTATTATCTGTAAGGAAACACCATATGGCTTCAACTCAGATCAGACAGCACCACTGTGTACTAGATGAATTTCTCTAAAGCGGAACAGCAAAACCCTGATGCACCATGCTAAAGTGCATATGTGAGGAAACCAAGAGTGTTATAAACACAGGTGACAGCCTAGCAGGCTTTTCTGGAAGCATCACCTGTCCTCTCAAGATGATGCATGATGAATAGATGTTGGCGGTGCACCTTCTTCCTCCTTACTTAGTCCTTGGTGGCGTTTACGTTACTTATGCACTTGGGTTCTTTGGTAATACAATTAATAATGTTGTCAGCTTTGACCTCTAAAGACCTCTGCTGTAAATTACATTCCCCGGTGCTTTATTTTAGTCGGTTGATTCTAAATCTGTGGGAAATGCATGTATTATAGAGAAGGTTTCTTATAAGTTGTATTTCCCACTGGGCTGTCATAGCAGTTGACACATGGCCTCATGTTATGTGTAAAAGCGCTGCACAAAACCCTCTCCAACTTGCCTGAAATCTATTAACAACTGGCTTAAATAAGAAATCTCACAAAGAAATTCGAGTACAGGCATTTTTCCTGGGGTCATGGGGAGATTTGGGTTTTGCTAATGTTATTCAGCAAGTTGTTTGTGCCTTGGTTTTTGCGAACTGATGCCTTGCCACTTTTCACCAAAATATCCTGGTGTTCGATATTTTGCTGAAATATCTGTGGAAAATTTTGTCAAAGTGGGTTTTGCTGTAATGCTTCCACCGGGGAAGTAAAGTTTAAGAGAAGGAAGAAAATGGGTTTCTTATATGAGACAACTTTTCTTTTTAAAATGCAAATACCGAGGTCACTAGAGGTGAGTTTAACACTTATTTCTTTTGAGCCTAGCTGGCGACACTTTTGAAATGGAGTGGGTGTTCAGGTGAGACATCTCTGCTTTGGCAAAAATAAGATTTTCTTGAGGTATTGTTGAAAATATGTTATTTCTTTAACCCACCTGTTGGATGTTGATTTATTTTGACTACTGATGCCTTTTATTCCCCTCATTTTTTTTAATGTACACTAGAACTGTTTGGTTTGTTGTTGGTGTTGGGTTTTTTTTTTTTAAATCCTATATCAACTGTGATTTCTCATCTGCTAGGGCAACATTTTCCAGTAGACTGAAGTTAGAATTTTACAACTGGAGGTGAAAGCTGATCCAGTACCCAGGCTGTCAACTACCCAGTCCCAACACAACACACTGTCAAACAAGTCTAATTTATGCAAACTTTGTGAGGTATGCTGGAAAAGAGCACAGGAAAAATATCACTCTGACACATCTGTTACCATCATTCTCCTTCATCACTGGTATCACCTGTGAAAATGTAGTCCAGAACTTCACTGCTCCTACCTTCTGCACAGAACTGATGTTAATTCCATTTGCAGAGCAGGGAGAGATGGAGGAAAAAAACTATAAGTAGTGACACTGTGTGCTTTCCCATTCTTTGCTGGAATATTCCTTGAGAAAATGGTGTCATTATCTAGTACATGGAAGCAGAAGTATAACTTCTAGTTGTTAAAAATACAACACTGAAAATTAGGGTACTGAAGACCTAACCTTGACAAGTGTGAAACAGTTGTCCTACAGGTCTTGCCAAGTTTATCTTTTCTCTGCTGAATGTCCTAATACCGTCCAGAATTTTTTAAGCTTTCTTGTTCCCCTGTAGTCACTGAAACAAAAGACCTCGCTGCTCTTCGGAACAGCTCCATCACAAGAAAGCTTAGACAGTATGGAAAGCAAAACAGGACTGGTAGCACAGAAAAAAATGTTTAATGCTCTCAATGAACGCTGGCTATTCATTTCAAACACTATGTAGTTTCCATGCTACCTGTTAAAAAACATCTGTAGAAAAAAACAGGTTCATTGGGGAATGAACAAAAGTCGCACACAGTAAAGTCGAATTACAAGATAAAATTTAATACAAATTTATACAGGTTTGTATAAAAATGATCCTGGTTTTCATTGCCACAGGGTGAATAAACAGGGAGATATTGATGTAGAAGCAAGTAGAAAAAGATACCAGCAATTCTCCATTTCGATGGCATATTGTTGTTTTCTGCTTATAGCAGCATAAATTTCTATAAAGACTCTCTTGTTTCATGCTTCAGGAGAGGAAAAAATTTTACACCTTTATTCAAAATACTTGATATATAGAAAATAAAAACAGAGAAATCGTTGATCTGGTCCATGGCATGATTATGTTTTACTCTAGGCATTATTGTTCCTAAGTCTTTGAAGTGTCTCGTTCAAGTTAGATGAGTTTTATTCTAATTGCACAGAATAATTAATAGGAATGATTTAATTTTCTTTTAGTGTCAAAAACGAAGTAAATATAATAATGACTTCATGTATAGCAATGAAGTTTTGTGATTTCAGGATGTATATTTTCCTTTTCTTCTAACTACACTAGTTGGAGGTCAACACTAATAGACACTAAACTTGAAATTGTGTCTTCAGTCTTGAAAAAAAAAGTTAAACAATATTTTTGTTTTCCTAAAAATTAGAGCACTAATTCAATAGCACTGACTGCCTCAGTAGTTGCAAGCAAAGAGCAGAACCGTCTGTCACAATAATTCCCACAAGAACAACAGTGAGGAGCCGGAACTCTTCCTGTAGGTATATATTTTTATGGCCATCCATTGTGAAATGTTTCATGCTCCAAGATACTACATCAAGCAAGCACAGTGACTGATAGCTACATTTTTTGGACCTTTTTGGATTTATTTTGACTCATTTTGAAAGGTGTTATACAGTGCTCAGTTTTAATGTTTTGGGTTTTCATTACAGGCTTGGAGTTTGTTCCTTTGGCTTTTCTTTCCCGAAGAATTTTCTTTTTCTTATGCAGCTTCTTTCAATTGATTTCTGAAAAGACAAATATTTATATCGGATATTTAAAGTGATCAGTATTAATGCATTGATTGTTACAACAATTTCAGAAACTCATCATGAAGTCTATAAATTGAGAGGCTGTATTAGTGGTACTCATTTCCTTTGACTTTTATACTCATGAAGCTGAGTAAATTGTTTCACTGAGTTCCAAGTGACAATATCTTCCTGCGTTCTTGAGAAGCAACAGTCTCAGCAAGCAACAGTGGTCATGTAGGGGAAGTTCTTCTGGTCTTCCAAACTGACAGAATTTTCTGCCTGATATTTGTTTATCCATCCACTCATGGATGAATGAAATACCCTTTAAATTACACAGTTTTCTTGAGTATTGAAAACGCATAGAAGTTGTCTCATACATTTACAACCAACATCCCTGGTAGTTTTCATAAAAAACTCTGTAATCAGCCATATTATGCCAAATGTTGCTTAGATAAATTGGTGAATTTGCAGCTATCCCTGTGAGTGTAGTGGCATCATTTAAAGGGAACTTAGATGGGCTGACCAAATAAACTGTGTAAAATAAATAATTGCATAGATTTCCTGTTTCCCCTTCCTGCTGCCCCTCTCCTTCCAGTTCCTTGAGCTTCATTTCTTTTTCCTTACATTTATTTATGGCTTTCTCTACCAATCTCTCTTCTCCTTTGCATCTCTCAGGTTTCCTCCAAGGACAGCCTTCCTGTCTTTAGCCATGCTTTTTTTCAAGGCACACGCTCTCAACATATATATCAAGAAACAGAAAAGCATAATTTACTCTCACTCTCTCTGCAGGCTACATGAGTTCCATTTTCACATTATCATTTATGTTTTAAAATCCCTCTGATTCTTCTCCATTTAGGTCCGCTTCCTTTTAGGATCCCTGGCACTGCAGGAGAATATGATTATTCAGGGAACGGCAATGAAGGTAAAAAGCAGAGATAAACACAGAAGATTTCTATTGAGACCCGGAAAAGTATAGGGTAGAGAAATTCAAAGCAGGGAATCAGGCTGAGGAGGCAAACACCAAGAACCAACCAAAAACCTAAAAATGGTCTGATGGAGAGGTTTGAGAGCTCCCTGCATCTTGCCTGTGGCTGCATTTCCAGATAGTTTACTCAGACATACATCCCATCAGGAAAGGGAGCTTGTTCTCCGCAGCATCTCTAACATTTTTCACACCAGCCTTTCATGAGCGGTATACTTTCTGTGCTTCCTCATCCATGATGTAGTAAAACACAACTGGTAAATAGAGCTTGCCACATAGTCCAAAATAGTTTCCAACAAACCATTTTTAAAGTACAAAGTGTTAAAATATCTCATTTCTACACCACTGTCCCAAACAGTACCACTATCTGTCTTTCTTTTTTATACATTCCTTCTCTGTATTCCTCTGCCTTATTTAGGTTTCCAGACCTATTCAAGGTGGAAAACACTCCTAACTGGGAAGCTGATGTGAAAGGACGTATGAGTGACACGACTATATAGGAGAAAAGAGCTGTAGCAGGTAGGAAAAACGTAGTGTAATATAATGGTAAAGAACATATTTTGTTCAGGATGTCCACACAGTTTAAAACACAATGAAATCAGTTTCATATGGCAATTTTATAGAAAAAAATCAGCTATAACTACCATTATGTTTTACAGTGTTTTTCAGCATTTTTGTTTATGTTTGAGAGGGTGGGGAGGACAGAAAGGATTGCAGTCTTCTTCTGACCACCGAAAAGTATTTCCATTCTACTCTTATTCACTGTAACTACATCTCACTGTTCAGGCCTTTCACTAGCTCAGTAAAGTGTTTCAGATCTGAACTCTATCACTCCACTGACTGAACTTTGCAATTTAAAACTAATGTGCTGTTGCACTGTCTACAAGCACTCCTAATGGACAACTTTAACACTGTTTAGATGCCAGGTAATTTGTTACAACCTGAATTTCCCCTTCTACTTAATGGCTGAAAGTTAAATGTTTGCCATCAAAACCAGTGGTGTGTTGAACATTGATCCATGTGAGAACAGTGAACCTATGTCTCTGCAAATTTGTAAGTCATCTAAGAGGCAAAGCAAAGCTGACCTCGTAATGTCAAATCCCATTTAGAGCTGGTGAATAGGTTGGAAAGAAGGTACTTGATATCTTTTGAGCAGTATTAAAAATACACTACTGTGCAGAAGGATGAAAGCGTCAGTAAATTAATGTAGAGAGTCTGGCCTTTCCAAATAATTTATAGTTGAATTTTGTCTTTTAGGAGGAATGGGATGCAGTTAATAAGTGTTGTGACTTCAGTAAACAGTTTCTGAGCACACAGGCTTCCAGCTAAGTGTTAGAAGCTGTAGCTTTGCCCTTCTGTGTGCACCATTTTCCTTAAATTGTCTTTCCTTAAACCTCATTAGTAATTGCACTTTCTAACTTCACTCAAAAGTGGTAACTCACGTCACTTACTTAAAGCATCTATCTGAAGTTGAAATACGCGTGTAACTGCAGTTTACTAAAATATGTAGTTTTCATCTAGCCTATATTTTACTTAGATTCTTCTTATTCACTGGCTACAGGCCACAGGGGCACCTAGGCATAGAATCATGAGGCTGATGCTGCACTCAAGACCAATGTTTCCTTTTACTTGCCAGGTGTCTGTGTTGTCCTCACTCAATAAATTCACTCTCCTGAATGATAGCTGTGAAACTTTTGGGCCTTCCAGACTTGCACCTTTAAGATCTGACTCACACAGCTTGCAGTTTGCTGCATAATTTACTGGATATGTATCCACTTCATTTGGCTAAACAAGCAGGCATTTTTGTTGTTTAACATTAGGTTTTGCATAATGGGAATTAAATTTTACGGACTTTTTAAAAAAATCTTAATAACCTATTGAACTCCAAATTTTTAGGTAGTAAAGCTTTCACTTGTAGGTCTTCCAAAGGCTCTGAGCAAATGCAAGAAAGATCTTCATCCACTCTCTTTCCAGAGTGTCACTGCACCATTTTAAACACAAATATACTGGCAACACCCAGGGCAGGATTTGAAATCAAAATAAAAAATTCTTTTGAAGGGTAGTAGCAATTTACCAGAATTTTCAGAGACCAGTCAAGAGGGTGGTTGCTGGATATAAAAACAAGATGTGACTGTGATGGTTGTGTGTGCTAATATATTTATGAATTTGGGCAAAGAGATGATCGGACACTTCATCTGCGCTTAATGCAATTTCATGCAGATTCTCAACAGTTTTGACCTCTTTGCGTTGCTCCAGAATGTTATGCCTGAAATAGCTTGCCCTCTTCATCCCCGTATTTTTATTAGGCTTCTGCTGTGGCCAAAACCTACAAAATCTAACTATGCAGCCTGTGGAGCGCAATGCTTTCTGAGGAATTTAAGTGGAGCCAAAAATCAGGCTCCAATTAGACAGCTTGCTACATTCTCACCATGGAGAGGAGACAGCATGTAAACTGCCCACATGCATTAATTATAATCTCCTCCCCTACCTTCCATTATTCAGCTTGCCAACTCTCTCCCCAAAATGAATTCTCCTGCTCTTCCTCTGTGGCTAAGACTAGGAGGTTTTGCCCCCCTGAAGTTAAAAGGAGATGGGCACAGCCAAAAGAGGCTGGTCCATGGGGACCCAATCAGGCTGGTATGTGCTTTTTTGGTTTTTGTTTGTTTTTCTTTTTCACTGAGTCATCAGTGGTTAAGAGTGACAGTGGGGAACAATTAGTGTTTTCATAAAACTTAGACCTAGGACTGAGGAGAGAGCAGGAAGCAATATATCTGTGGTGAGTAAGCCTCAAGAGCCATAATTTCCCTGTTTGTTTCAGTTCAGATGAGTGCCATCCTGTTGTTTGTTTTATAAACTGTTTAATAAACTGTAATGTTTATTAACAGTAATCCATTAAGATTATCTCCTTTGAGACCTTTCCTGTACAGTCAGTGCCCTGCACATCAATGAGGAACCCAGTTTTATTTTCCTCTTGTTTCTTGATTCACACTCATTCAGAAACCTTAATGATTTTATCTGAACTTTTACACCATGCTGCATAGAGAAAGAGATCTTAAAGCTGTTTAGACAACCTCTGCCAGCTTCAGACGTGTCATACAGAAAAATAATGGAGTCTAAAATATGTGTATGTGAGCCCCATCGTCTGAAATAGTAACAGCTAAATTTCCTTGCTAGGATGTGGGAAAATTAGCTGTGCTATGTCATGTGGTGGATCGAGGTGGGAGGTAGCACAGGTGGTCATAACAACTGCGAAGGTTTTATTACAGAAGGCTCTGCTCATTTTTAATAAAATTGTCCTTGAAACCCAGCTAGCCAGAAATTAATAAGAAGCTTGCAATGAAGGTGCTCTGAAATTTCACATAGTGAAAATCACTTATCAGTGCATCTAAACTGAGTTTTATTTTTAAATACAGCTTTTAATTAAAGTTTGCAATTCTGAGCCTGCTGCTAGTACCTGATATCTTGCTAAAAGGTCACAGCACTGGTGGCATTAATGGCATGAGAACCTGATGTAGGAGATTATGAATGTTCAGATTGTGTTTCAGTGCAGGTTTATCATTAGGAGGGGCTGCAGCCATTCCTGGCTGAGGGCAGGTTTAGTGATGGAAGTAAGGAACTCGTTCTTTGGCATGGCTGTTGCCAGGGGAACCAGGCCTTTTCCTAGGGTGGGTGTGAGCAGGGAAGGGGCAAATTCTTGTCCATGGTCTCAGCTGCCCCCTTTGAGGAGGGTGTTGCTTCAGCAGCCCCGGCAGTGGTGTAGTGGGCAGGGTGGGGATGGTGACTATGGATCTGTCGTGCCCTAACCTCTGGAGATAACAGGGGACAAAACCACCACCTCCCTGTCCAAGCCTTATGAGTTGTCCTTACCAAGAACAGGAGCTGCTTCATGTGACTTGTGTCCCTCACTCATGTGACAAAAGGGACTTTGCCTGTACTGCTGGAAAGCCTTGAACTGGATTGATTCCAGTTGTATCTTGAGATGTAAACAGAAGATCCTTGAGCTGCTTTACTGCAGCTGACAGTGATACAGGGGGACAGTGGAGCTTTGGACACTTGCCAGAGGAGAGAGGAGATGCAGCAATTCTCAGAGTGGCATTGCAGAGAGCTAAAAAGAAGCAAATTTGAATTGGAAGCTGTGAAAGGACCTCAGAGAGTGAGGCAGAATTAGATGTCTATTGCTGGGGAAGGCTGGCATTACTGTATTCCGAGCTCCTGAAGCAGAGCAGTGTCACACCTCCTGCCTCTGAGCAGTATCCGAAGAAGTAAAACAGAATGATGAACTTTGCACAGCAACTTGTGTAACTTTGGTGCTGCCTGAGCCAGCAACCTGAAGCTGCTGCTGTGGGGGCAGGCAAAGGAAAAGGCTTGAAAATCCTCCAGTTTGGCATGGAGGAAGATGTTAAGGAGGCCTCAGAGCCAATGTTCTCCAGCACTAAGCACAAGACTAAACCGTCCGCAACCAACGCCAAGGATAGATTGGGCACGGCCTTATTACTCTGGTCATAACTCTGAATTACTCTTACTTTAAAAATATATTGGTCTAGTGAAAGCTGAAATTAAGTGGAACATATTGCCACTGCCCTCAGGGATCTGGCATGGAACCACCACTGAAAGCAGAAATGGTCGTTTGCAAACAGAACAGAAACCAGAGTTCTGAGAGTCAGAGGCACTCGCTTCAGAACATTTGCCAGATGAGCCATGGCATAAGCTGCGGCGTTAGATTATATGTGTTGGCCTGTTGGGTTTTGTTGTTATTTTCTTTTAAAATTGCTCTTTGGTCTCAGATAAAGCCATGAATCTTTGCCAAAGACAGTGCTGGGGGTGAGGATCTGGATAAAATATTTTTGTCTAGCACAGGGTCTCTGAGAGAGACTATTTCCAAACTTGTGTTATCAATACGAAAGTGAGTTAGCAATAGCAGATTTTTCTAAAAAGTACAAAGGTGTTGAGAATGCTTCAGAAAATAAACAAATAAATAAAAGGACACCTTTAAAAGTTTTTGGTTAAGGAATGCAAAATCTGAGCCGTGGCCTCAGCCATATTAAGGAAACCACCATGCCAAAAATGCTACCTGCAATAGCTAAAAGTAGCTATAGAGTGAGATTTTAAAAATAGGCTTCTCTCTGTTTACTTTTCTTGTATACAGAAGAAACTACTTGTTAAAAACAATTATTCTTGTTTTTATGAAGTATCCTTTCTGTAAAAAGACAAATCAGGTAATCTTTCTAATCTGGAGCCTTGGGAACTGCAACGCTTTCAAAAGAAGAAGTCTGTGGAAATTGGTGGTGAGAAACAGAGGGCTTAGGTGTCAGTGATATCAAAAAGAGACTTTTGTCATTGCAGAGAAATACTTGCTCAGGCAGAATAGGTTATGTCAGAGTAAGGCAAAACGGGAGGGAAGCAAAGGTCTTTGTGCCCAAGACAGTTTTATATAGGCAATAACCTCCCCTGGATGAGCTGGCTGAGCCTGGTGACATGATTCATCTGGTGCTAATGAGCTTTCTGCTGCCTCCTAACAGGTGAGACAACACAGGGTGTCTCAGAGATTAGCTGACTGCAGTTAGGAACTTGCTTTCATGTGCTGGAGACTTTTTATTATGCTGACTGCTATTAGGGCTGTGTTTGGTTGAGGAAGGTGGAGGAAGTGGAAAACAGTTATTCTAAGAAGATCTTTGTGCAGAGGTCTGTGTTAGAGGTTCAAGGCCAAGCAATAGATCTTAGAAACTGAATGAGTTTCTCAACACAGCTTTTGTGTTGCTCAGCAGCCAGGAAAACAACCTAAGGATAATGGCTTTTGAGACAGGTAAAGACTAAACAACTTTCAGTTTTCTCATTAAAATCTTCTCATTATTTAAAAAGATATTCACCTAAGCCAGCAAGTTGCTGTTTCGTATTTCAGACTTCCTCTGAACTTGGGCCTCTGAGAAGTTTATACTGTTAAGCAGACAGAAGGAGCAAAAAAATGGAAGGACCTGCCTGCTGAAGGTAACAAAGCACATCCAGGAATTAAATCCAGGCTGCCTTACTCCCCTACCCTACACACAGCCAGAGGATGCTCATTTGGCCAGTACCAGGCTACTTTGTATTAGTGAGTGACTTATGAAGAAAGGTACAGTCACTGATAAGTCTCGATGTGCCTTGTCCTTTTAACAACAAAGTTAACCAGTGGAGGAGGCTTTGCATGTAAATGAGATTCTCTTCAGGTTTCAAATCTAATCAAAGTGGAATTCAACTTTCTTCCAAAGGATATGCAAACTAGTTGGTCAAACATCCTTCAGCCTCTGTTTATCACCAGCCTGATATCAGTCTGGAAATCCCAACTTTCTTAAAAGACGATAAATGTTATCTGCCAATCTCTTCCACTGAATAAACTCTATTTGATCTGCATTAATCACACTTGGCAGAAGCTGTTCAAGCCTGCTAGCAGCAATCCTGGTGAACAGCTTGGCATCATTGCTTAATAATGAAGTGGAACAGTATGAAAAAAAACATGAAGGAGCCTTCTTTTCATTCCCACCCCAAAGTTAATGAAACACACATTAAAATGTATGGTTTGAAATATTCAATAGATCTGAAACTGTCTTCTTGTAATCATATTATTGCTCTCAAGGGCAAAACATATCTCTTTCTTTCTCACTTTTCTTCTATAATGCTATGTGTCAGAAGTGCACAGAAAGAGAAATACCAGATATTTCTGTAATTTTTGATACTTTTTATAATTTTAATAAATGAGCCTTCTATGTCCTGAATTAATCTTCACAAACTTTGCCCGAGAACGTTCGAGTAGTTATCGCTTTCACTCCAATACAATCCAGCATAGCTCAGAGCTCAGCAACTCCTGCCATTTTCCTTACTTAAGGAGAGAGGGCCTGGGACAGGTCTGTGCATCACTTCAGCCCAACAAACCCTATTTTGGGGGAGGCTCTCCTGATATTTAAGCAGTGACTGGAACGCATGCTGAGTATTTCCACAAATATGCTTGGTCTGGTTGCAGGTTCTCATCCAGCAAATGCTTCAAAACCTTTTTCAGTGGCTTCACTTGGGTGTGTGGCTGCACTAAACTCAGTGGGACTGTTGACACAGGGAAAGTCTAGCACAGAAAATAAGGCATTGATAGAATCATCTATCAGAGTACTCAGGGAGAGTGAGAAATGTGCTCCTGGGGGGTTACATAGCACCTGCCTTGGTTTTGAATAAATGGGATGAAGGAGTAATAAAGAAAGTGAGCAGGGAGGGAAGCGCAGAAAGTGGAGTTGTAGCACTGAAAAATGAGGTGTAAGAATGGAAGGGAAAAGAACAGAGGAGACAAAGAAAAAGCAGTGGAAATTCTTCGTTTACTTGTGGCTAGATGGGGAAAATAATGGTTTTAAGAAGGGAAAGACCTCCAAAACTTCCCATAAAATTTCTGGGAATTATGGGTGTGCAGGGCCCGTTCAGCAATGACTCAGAATGTTCTATTGAGGAATCTCTCTTGTAAAAAGACCATTGGCAAAACCAGCATGACTGACAAAGGAAAAACCACCAAGTAACTTTTTCCCCTAAAAAAGATATGAGACTTCTCTGGAGATATTAAAAATATTTCCATGTTAAGGGAGTGCAGGGATGTAAGGATAACACAGCTGATCTTTATAAATGTGCATTCATCTCAGCTTAAGCCTTGAGTTTTTGAGACTAAAAGACAACTTACACACAGGTTTTTGAAGCATCGTCATCATTTTGTGGTCCTCTGGACCTTTTTCTAAACTTTTATTCCTCAAAGTCAAAATTTTAAAAAACACTCTAATAAGTAAAAAAAGGATATTTCATCCTAGTATGCCAAGAGATTAAGTGAATCCGTCCTGTTAAAATATAAACTTCTTCCTCTAGCCTATAACATACACTACTATTGGGTTTTTTTCTAATTAAAAACTGTGTAATTTGAATCCTGAGAGACACATGCCCTATGAAATCATTTAAGATTGCAGTTAAAGTAATAATGAACCTTCCTCTTTTTCTCAGGAATTTATTGCATTGCACAAAAGTTTATTACAGAAGGGAAAAACTAAGAATGAATAAAAAATAAAGAAATGAGGGCATAAACATATATTAGACAAGACATTAGCATGATGTATGGTATTTTTTCTGAAGTTTTTATATTCAGACAAGGGAATCAAGTACTAATTAAGTTATGGTGTTTTGGAAGATGTGTCTGAATACTTCAGCTTTGTACTGGCCACAGAAGCTACTTTCATTCTTAAAACAAACAAACGAGTTAATTACTGAAATTTCACTTGGATACTTGAAATTTCGCATTAGACACTTGGAAGTCTATGAAAATATTTAATTACTAGTGTGCCTATTTCCTATTACTGGTAACATGTGTTTTCTTTCTGCAGACACCTACACTCGATGTCTCGTTAATTGAAAGGGATTTCCTACATAGTCATCTCCCTTGAAATACACTTTTGGCTATGTCTACAAATAAACCTATGTTTTAAATTCTATTTAATTAAAGAATTACAGTACCCAAATGGCAGTATATATGTAATGCATACCATATTAATTCAAATTGCTCTCCCCTCTCTAATAAACTATCAGTTTAATGAGACATCACAAATAAAGTGCAATCTGAAAAAAAATCTCTCACCTATAATTGCTTAAAGCATGCCTTCTCTCTCCAAGCTTCATTTTCACTGCATGTGTAATGTTTTTAAAGTGGTGTTGAATGTAATGCCTTTTGCTCTGAACACTCTTCACTTCCTGGCTCGAGTTTCCTTCTTAATATAAGAGGGAAGAATTGAAATTGCTTCTAGACGTGTAGGGAAAGCACTAGAATACAGATTAAACTCTTTACAAGGTAAGTTAGGAGCCCACTCTCTCAAAAGCAGTTAGGCTAATCAATGATGAGGCAATGTTAATTAGTTCATATGCTTATATTGGGGCATCATTTTACCTTATGTATATTTGTGTGTATATATATATATATAAACTGACTAAGGCCACATTCTTTGTCTCTGGTGTTCAAAGGAGCATTTTCTAAAGCCTTTACTGAGAACTGAATCTAGCCACACAAAACAGGAAGAATATTAAAGAAAACGAAAGAATGTATGTGACGAGATGAAAACGTATGAAAGAAGAATCTATCAAAAAAGTACAGACACAAAATTAGGGCCGGTACGGAAACAAAAAAGTATGGATAAGATTTTCAAAAGCATCTTATTCCCAGGTTCCAAAATGGTAGACTACACTGAATTGAATTTTACACCTATCTGCTGGAATATCTCTTCTCAGCCACATTTTTAACCCAGGAGTCTAAAAGCAACTAATGCCCAAGTGCATTTTTGTTAGGAACTTTTGTGTCTTAAATGTGAGTGGTGAGACAAAGAGCAACTTAAAATGGGATGATATATACATATTGGAAACTGTAGTGTCTCAATTTTTTTTTTTTTATTTTTTTTTGGGGTTTGTGTAAATGGCAAGGTTCCTGCAATTTCAGTTCTCTTAAAACAGCTGTATGGTTGGAAAAGGGTAATTTATGAGGAGCGGAGCCATTTTGGAAACATGCAGCTTTTAGTTTCAATCTGAATTTTTCAGATAAAGGGTAAAAATTGTATTGGGTAATATAGAACACAGAAGACCTTTTCAAAGGTTAATGTAAATAGCAGGCAACCATTTAGACCATTCTTTTTTATTATTATTTTGTTTATTAAGATTAAAGGACTTATTGCTGTTCCGAAGTGAAACTTCAGTACCCTGGGGAAGGAAAAAAACTCTGCTGAGGAATTCAGGTACTGCTTACAGATACATGCTCTATGGAGTAAAATATTTGTGTGTACTCCTACACAGGATGCTTGAAAACTTGGAAGATGATTGGCAAGTTGGAAATGTTTCCTTGATTCAACATAGGTTTTATTAGCCATGTATTTATTCCTTAGAGAAAATGGTCATTATTTATGATTAAATTCACTTAGCAAATCAAAATTAAAATGCTAAATACTCTGCTTTCTTTCAAAATCTCTTATCACTGCAGGATGATCAGGACTGCGAAGGACCTGGAGATTAGGAGGTGATCTCAGGACAACGAACAATGAATGAATGTGCATGCAGACTAGATGAACTTGATCAAAATGTTATAAATACTACTGACATGGAGATGTAAAAATGGTAGAAACACACTTCCTAGGATGACTCATCAGGATTTCAGGTGAGCACCCTTTTGGGCTTCATTTTCTGCTGTAATCTTTTGCGTTGACAACCAAATCATTCCCCAAATTTTAACTTCATGTCTACGGGCAGCTGGAATGCTGAGGTAAATGTATCTCTCTTTCCAAGGGAAGAAACCAGTCATTCCCATGGGGAGCTCAAGGACTAGCAGTCTGAATTTTCTTCCTGTATGGATTCAACTCCCTGAGTAACCTGCCAACTCTCTCGCCACACCTCTTTTTTTGGTTTCTTAAGTCGTGGCCGTGTTTGCTGTTGGTGTTCACTTGTGCTTGTTAAAACCCTTTCACTCCTGAAGACCATGGTTGTGTTTTTACTGTAAACTTTTTGAGAACTTCTGACAGAAACTGAAGTGTAAACAAGTAAACAAATAGCAAATAAGTCTGGTCAGAGGGATGGCAGATTCATACTTGTCTTCCATGTGGCTGACAGAGACTCAATTCTTTCCAAATAAATGCCAGCTTTCTTTGCACAAAACGGCATTAGAGCAGCTAAAATGACATGAGAAGCTCTGAAAAAACAAGCATAGCCTAAAAATGCATTGTCACTTAAAAATCCCAGTTAAAAACAGAAAAGAAACAAAGATATAGTATACCTGAAGTATTGGATCACACAGATAAAACTAACGAAGTATCGCCTAACCTTTGCAACAGAAAAAAACTTGTTTGAATATAAACAAATGAATCTGACAGGATTATATTTGGCCTGTTTTAGAGAGACAGAAATGCAAAACAGCTGACTACAACAAATGTATTCAGAAGCAATGGTTAGAACCATTTCTCCTGATAATTAGAAACAATTGCAATTTTTTTCAATATTGAGATATGATGACATGCACCCAAGAGTAATACTTCCTTTTCTGTGACACATGGGAAATTTTTAACTTTTATTTGAACAGTGGGAGTTACATTATTGAATCTAGAATTTGGAAGAACGTGGGTTCGAATACGTGCAAGTGCATTTTTTCTATTTCCTTTAATACATGTAGCCAAGATTCTTTTACCTCTTGGTTTAACCTTCACATATTGCCATGGGTCTTCCTTGGAATTATTTTTTACCTTTATTACTTAGGGAAAAAAAAGCATAAAAATGTGAATGTGTCAGAATTCTGATAGAGAATACAGGGATCTGTGTTGGCAGTGTTATAATCTTTGTGACAATGCTTGCCAAAAAACTATGAGAGTATTGCCACATCACAGTCAACACAGATTCTCTTTAAGGACCTTGGTTATTATTTCTTCAGGGAGTTGATTTGGTTGTTTATAGGTCTAGGAGCTCACACAGCAGATCTTCCTCTGTTTTTACTCATGGGATTTTCAAACACTCTGCGGTTTTCTGGAGATAAACTAGACAGATATGTGTAAGCTAATTTGAATATTTGTTATGACAAGGTTAACTTGATTATTATGACTTTGAGGCTTTGAGATCCAACTCTGTCATCATTTATCTTGCCAGGTGATGCTTTTTTCCTAAGAATTTCAAAAACAGGACCAGTCCAGGGTTAGCTGTAAGTTTGACTGCCCACAGTGTTTATTCCAAGGTATCTCACTTAGGCACCTGACCACCAGCAATCTCCTTTATCCCTGTGGCCTTCATCCCTTGCTGTGAAGATGGGCTTATAAATTAAGCCCCTTGCCATAATCAGCTTAACAACTCGGAATTTAAGTCACTGTTTGCAGTTGCTGTTGTCTCTCAGGGCTGACAGAGTTAATGGCAACCTTCATAAAACACATCAGTGTTTTTCCTGTTGACAAAATAACTGGAAGAAAAAAACCAGTGAAGCTAAGAACTAGATGATTAAACAAACATCTTTAAACAAGGCATGATACATACCAGGTAATAGCTGTGAAACAATTGAGACCTTGTTTGATAAAAACACATTTATGCTTTGTCTTCAGATACATGTCCTGCTGTGAGCTCATGGCTAATTGTTTAAAACATTTCCCTCTAGCATCTACCTTTATTTTTTTTTTTTAAATTCCTTCTATATTCATGACCAATAACAGCTATTGCTTCACACTGGTACAAGCAGTCAAGTCTGAACAAGTAGCAGACTAAACCATTCCTTGTAGTCCTTTTCCTTGTCCTTAAAGTCCTTGTCCTATAGCAAAGGACATAGAGAAATTTCATCTTTAGCTGAATATGTGGAAAACAGAACCAAATTTTCTCTGATGTAATTGCACCTGAGCTTTTTAATAGAGACAATGAAAGGAGCATACATTTGTTATTGACTGGGGAAGGAAAGCTAAATGCTCTGCCACCTGGGGATTTTATCGAGCAGTGCTTTGAAATATTCTAAAATGAAAGTGAGCAGCCTGATCCATGTGTTGGCAAAGGAGGGAGTGATTTGAATTAAATTTGCTGCTCTGGGTTCTGAGACAGTGTTGGTCATCATCACCTTGGAGGTAAAAGAGGTGTAATTGGTTTCCTGCAATTACAGGTGGAGTTCATATTGGAATACTTCCTAAAGAGGCAAAAAAGAAGTATCCACCAACAGCCAACTTACTCAAGCCAAATTATCTGCCCATAGAAATAGATACAACCCCATTGACATTAGAGGAGTTTTATCCACTTACAATAGCAAAGATCTGCCTTCTTACTGAGGTTTATTGTTGTACACATTCTGCCCCAGGGTCATTCTGTAATTACTATAGAAAATAGTGTACTTACTTGATAACTTCTTCGAGCAGAAAAGCAATTAGCCTGCCAAGTGACTTGATGTTCCTAAGAAGGCACTGGAGTTTTGGAGGCTGGAAGTTTTAGCAGAAATAAACAGAAGTGAAAGAGGGAAAATGTCTGGCTGGCAGAGTACAAAGGGGAAGTCTGGCTAGGGAGATAGAGATGGCCATTTTAGGAATTACAATTCCCAACAAAAACTTAAGCTTTGATGAAATACCAAACCCAGAAAAATACTTTGCTGCCAGCTAATGGTACAGGGTCCATGCAATAGCAAGAAAAACAACTGGACTTTCTGCCTGAAGAGTTTGCTTGGGCTGTTCTAGGCTGGTGAACAGTAGCCAGGTTCTACAAGATCAGTTGTCACATCTTTCTGATCTAAAATATTATTGATGCAAAAAAGGAAAGAGGTGCTTCTGTACAGAAGCATTATTACCATATGGATATCATTGCTAATATGTAAAAGGCAGCTTGACCAGTGCTTCAGCCCAAGTTTACCAGATTAGAATGGTGCTGCTGAAATCTCAGTTTATTGGGCACAAAGGCAGAGATGGAAACTTTAGTGGATATCTCAGTTTGTTGCAATATTGTTGTCACAATAGCACAAAGTGTTATTATTTTGTTATGGAAATCAAGACAATTTCTCTCAAACAGAAAATAGATGCAACATGTGATGGACTGTGCAAGGTCTGAAAAAACTGCTTAGGCAGTTGGGAATTGAAGAATAAATTAAAGTGCAGGAACCCTAAAGAATAATAACCATTTTTTGACTCTATTAGAGGGGAAAATGATTTTTCAAAGTGTGATTTTTACCTGGTTTCATAGAGCAGGCTGTATTGCAAGCCCCTGTTGCATTTTCTTTTCTCTTTATAACTGTTCAAAAAACAATTTCGAATCAATATGATATGGAATATTGGAATGTCAGTATCTATTGAAAATGAACTGTTTTAAGCTGATCTGATATAATTAAAATCAATGTAGATATCTTGAGAAAAATGTTTTGTTTGGGGGATGAAGCCATATAGGGTTATTGGGTAAATAAAATGCTCCCAAATGTCTGCTTTTTTAGAGAAAATATTTATGTGGGCGAATGTCTGTTTATCGATAGCTAATGTTCTTTTTTATTCTATGCAAACTAGATTAAAAATGAAAAGACTCATAATTCACAGTAAAATTTATTTTAAGAGATGAGACTACATGTGTATAAATATGTAAGATAAATTTTGTCAGACTGCACGTTACTGATACAGAACAAATAGAATGTTAGGTCCACATATATCTAAAAGCTTTATGTTTGTAGATGCAGGAGCAACATTAAGATTGTATTTCCCCATCTACTTCCAAAAAATGAAAACAAAACACCAACCACTTAATAAGACAAACTGGTTTGAAAATCCCAATCAGGTTCCTAGAAGGCTCCTACCAGCCTTATTTGAGTTTTGTAAGTCACTATAAATTCAAAAGAAAGCGAATATGTGCAATGCAGTGTCTCTGAGGAGACAAGGAACACAGACTAGATCTAGGAAAAAGGAGGGTTAATTTTTTCTTCAGACTAGAATGTGCATTATCTCTGTTCATAAATTCTTCTTGAAATCTTCACTTTTTAAGGTAAAAAAAAAAAAAAAAGGGAGAGGGTGGGAAACAGTTCCAAGTTGGTATTTTTAAAGAAAACTCTTAAAATTAGTTTTCACTTTCATTTTAAAGGGAGAAATAAATTTTTTGTGTCCAGGAAAGTAAATTCTGGTTAATTTTAAGTGGCCATCAAGCTCTGTGGTGATAATAGGCCCAGTAAGAGCAGTTTCAAGACAGAATACCTTTCATGCATCGTCTCAGAGGATGTGTGACAGCAGGAGTTCTCACTACTCCTCAGAGACTGCAGCTGGTTGGGAGAGTTCCTGAGGGAGCATGAGAAACAGGAGCACAAGAAATGCAGAATGTCTCATGAGCACCAATGAGTTTGTCCTTTCCTACTTTTCTAGTTTTTGCAGGGACACTGTCCTACAGATTCCTGTGCAGGGATCCTACAGGTCTCACTTAAAAGAGTGAAATCTCCAAGTTAAGGAAAAGACTTAAAAGTAAAGTTTTATTTAGAGACAAAAATTTTTGAGCATGTATCACTTTTCAGGGTTATTAGATGTAATGAACAAATGTAATGAACTAGTTAAGTTCAAGTGCAAGCCTGTCACAGCTGCAAGCTGGGAGTACGAGTTGTAGCCAGCAGAGTTCAGTCTGCAAGTATTTGACATCCACATGCAGTGTCAAATAATTTTCTAGGGCCAGATAGTCATGAATAAAAGTTCATAGATTAATTCCACAGTTTTCTCTGCTACACTTTTTAATGAGTTCTCTCACTTAGAGATTTACATAAGGCAGCCTGTTAAAAATTAAATTGAGATGCTTCCACCATAAATCTGAACATGCTGTAACATCACAACTCTACTAGGACGAAGTAAACTTTTAGAGATTTTTTTTTTTAGCAACATTTAATTTTTGCATTAGTTTTGGAATGCAATTTAATGATAATTTTTGGATCTTGTAAAGGTTCTTTAGATACCTTGAAGAAAACATTGCTTTCAGTCTAGACTCTACTGTGATGATTTGTACATTTATTTGTCCCAAATATTGCCGTCAGCCCCTTCACTTCAGCATAAAACATTTAGTGGTGGAACTTGTACAAAGGAGGCTCTGTACAGTCACAGGTAAAAACAGTTTTTATGCAAATAAGTCAGCTAATTGTGAGAGCACAGCTTGAAGAAATGGTTGTCCTGTCACTATAGAAAATTGTACCCAAGGAGAAAATGTCATGGGTTTATCAGAGGTCACTCCTTAAACAAGGTGTCAAACCTACTTTCCAGCTATGGAAGTTTCACAGTCCAACTGTCTTGTAAACAATGTACTTTTTTTGATCTATTCCCTGCTTTTGACTGTGTTTACAGCAGCTTTTCCCCTCTCATTCCACATGCACTCCCAAATTGCCTGTGCTGGCAGCTGTTTGCAGTGAGCCAGCATCACAGTTTTTATGAGCTGGTTTGTAGAATTTTTTATTTTTCTCTAAAGACATATCAAGCATTGCAGACCTCTAATTAGTGGTACTTACAGTTAAAGTTCAATAGTCAAGTCTTTTGAGGCATTAAGAGATTATATCCTTTAATAGCTCTGAAATTAATGGAAAACATCCTTACTTGCTTCTCATTTCTCAGCTTTACCCATATCAGGATATAATTTGGTGTCATGGAATGTGTGTATAATGTCTTCTAGAGGCTGTACTGGTACATTGGCATGTCACCAGAATAGGGAGAAAGCTCTTGCCTATAAAAGAACAGGGAAAACCAAAACATTGAGTGAATCAAAATGAATGTGCGTGTGTGTTTGTTTCTGTCAGGGAGAACTTCTACTTTTTTATCCTTGGCTATGATCTTGCAATAGATCAAGTTGTCCCTTCTCTTTTATTTGACTGACAGCAGAGCCAACACTTGCTGAAACTTTTTTTCATTCCTCACGTTTCTTTTCACCTTTTTTTTTAGCTTCATTTTTCTCTCTTCCTCTCCTGAGATCCATCACAGCAACATGCAGCTCCCAAGCGTAATCTTTGATTTGTTTGGCAGTGTATGTCTAAATCAAAGAGAAGGGGCAGAAAGTATCCTGACTGATGTGCAACCTCATAATGATTTTCTTCCATAATCCCTCACAGAGTGTCATTCAAGGGAAAGAAAAATAATTACTTTAAAACAAGACCTCAGAGTTTCATGGTGATGTTCTGCATGTCAAAAGCTCATTCTGTATCTCAGTAGCAAGAAAGAGTCCATCTTGTCAAACAGCCAGTCAATTAAAAAAAAAAGCAAACAACCAAACAACAACTCAAAATACAAAACATGAAGAAGCCAAACCCTTGAAATATTCCCTAACAAATCAGTGATCCCAGCTAGTTGGAGGAGTCATAAAAATTGATCCCAGATACCCCAAATACTCCTTTGTGTGACTGCTGTGTTACAGCAAAAGTCAATGAAGACTGCCTTGAGTCACTTTCCCCCCAAATTAAGGGTATTGAGTTGTCAATACACGTCAGGCTTTACAGATCATATCAGATGTATCTGAAATCTGCAGTGTAAGAGCCTTTTTTTTTCTACTGTGTTGTTCAACTGAAGAGCGATTTCAAGTGTTTGTTGTCAACATCAGAAACATTCTGCAAATTTTAGACTTTTCTAATGAAGTTGCTTATATTTTGTGATTATGGGGTATATTTATTTATCTGTGAGGTTTGCAATTCTACTTCCAACACATCTCTTTACTAGAAATATCACTTTACTTACCCTATTGCAGCATATTTTGGCACATTTAAAGAAGAACCCCTCTGTCCTTGAGTGCAGCTCTCCCAGGTTTTAAGCCAGTGTAAGGGAAACACCCCAGTGCGTCTTCATGAGCTACATTCCTGTGATAAACTTGTGGCAGGAGAAAAGGTGTCAACATGTGCATTTCTTCAAAGTTGAATTAATTTTTTCTCTCTCTCGAGTTCTTCACAATTTTTTCATGTACATCTGGATTTGGTCATGTACCCTGATGGACACCCTCAAGTTTAAGAGGAACACTTGTAAGGTACAGCCTGAGCCATAAATCCCCAAATGACCATTTCAGTCTGGAGACCCCTCTGGCACCCAAACTTTTATCTTCTAAAATCTGTTTGAGTTCTGTGAATACCCAGCAGCACAGCCATCATGCCTGAACTAATGGCAACAATTTCATGCCTTAAGACCATTTTCTACACTTTGAGAAGTTTTTCCTGCTGGGCAAATTCAGTGTATTGCCTTCGCAATTACAATACTAATTTGGTGTACTGCCTTTGCAATTACAGCAGTGACGGGCACTTCAAAACTGTAACCAGAGGAAATTATATAATTCCCTAATTTTTGATCAACTTAATAACACAGCTCCCATCTGGGAAATGAAAGACTTCCTTTCTTACTATCACCTTGTTCTACTTTCTTACCAGATAAACATCTTCATTAGTAATTAGAATCACAGTTTTCTTAATTTCCCCTCTGTTGCCTGTTTGGCCCTCTGAATCGTGGATATTTTTTGTAGTATGGTGGCAATGAAGTGTTTCTTTCCCTCAGACTAATAAATATCTGTCTGCATAGGACATCACGCAGGAAGGTGAAAGCTATCGACTTAAACTACTTCTGACTGAGGAAGATCAAGAATTGTACTTCTACTATAAGGTAATTTTATTTTGGCATACTTGTAAGGTAGCAATAATAAGTCACCTTCTTATCCTACTGTCCTAAAACCCAGTCATCCTCCTCAAAAATTCACTTTGTGTCCACATGCAGGAATACATTTTTTATATGGACTATAAAGATTATAGCCCTGAGTCAACATTTCAAATGCATATTTCTTTTGGGAACACTTGTGCTGTTTGGGGTGTTGTGAATCTCACTATTAGTCAGAAGTCTTGTCTCTGTTCACTTCAGAGAGAGTTTTGGCCCTAAGCTGGATTTATGAACATGAAATTTGGCACTAGGTTGCTCTGGCCTTTTATTTGCACACGTTCACTGTAAACACAATGAGAAACCCAGATTGCTGAACTATGGACGTGGCCATCGTTTCTACCAGACTTGCTTGTGCTGTATCAAATAATTATGCAAGCATGAAAAATTAGCCATAGAGACAATGGTGAAAGACCTCAAAGTACAAAAGGAAGGAAAATTAATTTCATTCTTTTTTCTATTCGAATATTCAGAGATATTCGGGAGTACTTTATGGAATCAGTAAAACACATGCTTATTTTATGTCCATATACTACTCATAATTATATAACTATTATCACTTATTGTTAGTTTCTTAAATGTTATGTATATGTGAGCTCGAATTTGCTGTTATTATTAATTCAGCTGGTGTGGAAAATTATGCAAGACAGCATAAAAATAGAATCCATCTTGTTGTAATGTTTTTTGTATTCAAAGCATTCCAAAGTACTATACAAACTATGTTGTTGTTAGATATTAAAGACCTCCCATTAACTAGGAAAAGCTATTTGATGAGTTCAAAGATAATTGAGAATAAGTTTCTTAATGTAAGACTAAAAAGAAAAAGCACTCTCAAACAAATTTATCCTCCAGAGAAAAAGCTGGGGGGAGAACTGACTTTTGTCCTCTCTTGGTCAATAGATGCTATTAAATCTCTACAATCATATTAAACAATATTTTAGGGAACTGACTTAAATCCACAAGGGGAATAAAAAAGAATGAAGGCAGATATTTATTCTGAAATTTCATACAATTGCAACTGTATTTCAGAGGCTGATGACACACCATGCACATGTTATTATTCACTTTGGTCAGACAGCATGGGTTAAGATAGGAATATCATCCCGGGCATTAGCCATTAATCTGGGTATCACTGCTTCACTAAGGTTTAGGTTATACAGATAATAACTCCAGGCCATATTTTGACACCTTTATTCATGCTGAATGACGCCTTAGGCAGCATCAAGTCCCACAAAAATCAGAAGGTTATTTACAGGGAAATGCATCAGTCAATGTAGCAGAATATTGTCCTTTGGCAACAACTGCAGATGGAATTGTGCTGTAAAACATTATTACACCAGCCAGAGCAGGGTGTCATAAAGGCTTTGTACACAAATTTGAAACAGATTCTGAGATAGTGGCTCCTGATAATGTCATTTTTCTCTCTCTTTCAACGTGTGATTCCTTGCCACAGAACTGTAATGACAGTACAACACTAACATTTTATCAAAGAATGACAGTCAAACCATGGATGGGAGTTATCAAAGTTGTAACACTGAGACATGTTTAGGACTCAAAGTCAGGAAGAAATTTACTGTGTTGATCTTAAAAACTGCTTTAGTTTAATGCAGACTACTTTGTGATTCTGTGTCTTTTTTTCATAGTTGTATGGTTTTATTGCTATATTCTGCAAACAAAATCACAGACAATTCTTTTAAAACATACTTTAAACTTCTTTTGGAAGTAAATTAGACTCTTTTAGAGCCACTTCAGCCTACTTGAGTCTGTGTGATAGCCATAATATTGGAAAATATTTTTGTAAGGCCTCTAACTGTAATATTTGTAAATGGTGAGTCCCACTTTAATAACCTCAAAGAACTACACTTACAAGAAACTGGCTTTTGGGGAAATTAAAATAGCAGAGAAAAGAAATGGCAAAAATTAGCAATGGAAAACCTGCATTTTGAGAGACAATAGAAAGAACATTTTATTTGATTTAGTCAGATATCCAGTTTCAGCACGATGATTGTAGTTTGTGTAATCAAAATCCCTCACATCAACAGCTAATAGAAAATAACCAAATGTTATTGTGTAATTCCTTATAGTACAAAAATGAGTGCACACCAAGTACTCTTGCCAGCAGATGATCAATTTTGGCTTCAAGAACGGGAGCTCCAGGAGAACCTTGGGCCTGACTATAAGCATCTTTACCGTTTGGATTTGGTGGTGCTACATCTGTGTCTTCAGCAAGATTTCTGAGGGAGAGACAGGTACCTGTGCGTGTGAGAACATCCTAAGATGTCTTGTAAGGTAGTGAGGGAAATGAAGTAGAAGAAGCCCTGCACTGCTGCCTGTGTCTTTCAGAGGTTTCCAGCACTGCAAACACCATGGGGAGGAGCTGATCAGATGTGGGTGGCAGCTGCTCCGTTCCCCCAGGCAATAGCTGGCCCTGTACTGCTGTGCAGCAATGTTATCAAGCTGCCAGGGTTAGTCCTTACATTGTCACTTTTGCCACCACAGGACAAAGAGCTTGTATTGCTTGTAGAAGCTGGGAAAACCTTCCTGGAACCTTTCCAAAATTTTTGACCCGAGACGTCAGGCCTCCTTCTGAGAGTGCTGAACCTGATAAAATGTGTGGGCTCCTGATGAGAGCTCACAGGACAGAAGTTCACCACCCAAAAAGTGAGGTATTTGAACTGCCCCCAGCTCCTTTTCAGGAGCTTCCAGTTCCCCTGTCTGGACTAAAGTTGGGCTCATGCTTCAAGGAGAGGGGTAGTAGGTGTGGGGATTTATCAAGCGTGTTGAGGAGAATCATTAGGCGCTGATATCCTGCTGTCAGCCTCTGTTTCTGTCTTCCGCTGTTACCCAACAACTGCTGTCTACTCTGAAGGTATTTTTGGCTTTCAGTCTCTATTGTTGCCTTCTTTTCCTTGTCTCCCCTTAAAAACTGCTCATTTAGCACATGAAACTGAGATTTTTCAGAAGTTAGAACTTATCTGGTTGTGAATCTTTTCTGTGGGATAACACTGAAGTGTCCATTACATGAAGGTGGCTGCATCTCTTGTCCCACTCTGTACCATCTGCTAGGGCTGTCACTTGGCCAATTTTCTGCAGAGCAAATAAAAGTTAGAGCTTTTCAACCCAACAATAAGAAAACCTTATCCTGCCCCTCAAAACAGCTAGAACAATTTCTCTGAAAATCCCTTCTCTCTTATCCCAAAGATGCCAACCCACATCAAGAATTAGTCCAAAGCTGACACAAGCGGTTTGGAAATTTTCATGTTAAGTGACAGGATGATGGCAACATCCAAAAATAGGAAGAGTTGTGCAGCTTTAAGATTGGCTGAAACTAAAGACAGAACTTTCAATAAGAATCTGGATAGTGAAAACTCACAGCTACCGGTACCAGGGCTAAAAGCTGCCCTTGGATAAGTATTTTGTAAGAAGTTCGTATCAACTTTCAGCAGAAATATTTGCACAGATCTAGCTCTGAATCTCAGCCTGGGTTTGCAGGAAGCTATGTTTGATTTTGTGCTGGCATCATTATCAGTTAGAATTGCCATAATTTCTGTCATTATATATTCCATGCTATGAAGAGAGTCGATAGCAGCAGCATGTTAGGATGGTAAAAAGATGAAAAGTTTTGAGTATAATTACTTTACAATATAATCAGATTACACTATTGGGTATTATAATACTTCGTGACATGTACAGTGCCACAGATGGAAATTTTAATTTTTACTATTGATAAATTATTACTTTATTAGTTCCTTGAAATTGTTCATTCTCCTTATGGGAGAGTTCCAGGGAAATAAATGTGAAGTGAACGGAGTTGAAATGTGCAGCGTGGGTGGTGAAACTGCCAAGTTGATCACTTTGTTCTGAGTTTAGTGGTTGCAGATAATTCTCCTTGATTTATTAAAAGTTAAGAGTGTGCATTAAAATAATTGACACCCCAGTAAGTGCAAGGAACAAAAGGTAGGACTTCCTTTGGTATACACAGATGTAAAAAAACAATATTAATGTTTAGTATAGGTAAAGTAACAATTTGTCTGCTAAACAAATCTGACTGCACTAGGAATCTGAGCCTTTCCAGGAATTGATACTGATGCCAAATGAGTTTATGTTCTATACATAATATGAGTAATAGGAGAGAAAAGAAAATTGAACACTTCTATTGTAGCTTAGTAATTAAATTCTGTGTCTTAAAACATTGTCCTACCACAAAAGTCTTTTCAAATAAATGAATGGCCTATAAGTGCAGCTTTAATAAAATTAACTTAGATACATTTCAGCCTACTGCTACATACCTGTGCTTTTAAAATTTAAGGCAATGTTTCTAGTTAATCCTTTTTAACACAATTGGAATTTCTAAAACATTTGCTCTGAGATTCTGCATTAAAGTTTAGTCGTTGAGCTTTTGTCTGGCAATCAAAGAACCACTGCATCATATTGATTGCTTCTGCCAAGTGCCTCTCAGCCCTTAGGACTGAGCAATTTTCTTGGGGGATTGGAGCTAACTAGGGCCAGTACCAGCTCACCTCTGTCTCATTCTCTGGCTGTTTGTAAAAGAAACTTCTCCAACGACTTGAAGTCTTTGATCTGCAGACTGCTCCTCACAGCAAGCAGTAATTTAAGGGTTAATCTGCCTTATCTATTGCCTCTCTTTAAGATGATCTCCAAATTCAGCTCACAAATTTAAGTTTAAGACTTCTCTGACTGCAAGGCTATTGCACAATCTTAAGCCTAATTTGCTCCTTTTATTCTTCCAACAGATCTACAGTGATTTGATTATAGGACTTTTTAACAGGACCATCTCCATCCTGAGTGTAGTCCTATATGCTGTGATTTTGTAAATACCTGTGATCTTTGTTTAAGAATATGAGAAGTGCCTGCTCTCATCAGAGAAGAAGAGCTTATGCACTTCAAAATCTGATCACTTTTCACTACAACACTTTCCCCAGTAAAATACATCCCCTCTCCCGTAAGATCCTGCCACGTTAAGGGTATTCTGGGCAAAACAACTTGCTACAGTAGGACTTGCTTCTCTGATCATTGATGTGAGAGAGCAGACAGGGTGGCTAGCAGAGAGAAGTTATATTCTGTACAATGCAGAGGCCAATTTAATCTTAAGAGGTGCAGGCATCAACTTTAAGATGCCATGTTGAAAGTAATAATAACAATTTAGTCAACAGAAAAAACAAACATATTTATGAAGTCTTGGCCCAGTTGAAGTCAGTGGCAAAACTTCTGTTATCTTCAGAGAAGGCAGTATTTATATTCTTTTTAAATTCTGTAAAGTACAGAAAAATGGGGCCTGAGAAATTGCTGTACCAGCCAGACACAAAAGGCCAGGTCCTCCATTCCCCTTTAAGGGCAGTTGCTTGCATCCATCAGCTCCTGCCATCAGCCTTCCAATTTGAAAGCAGTGCCTAAGATCACAGGTAACATTATACATGATGTTATGTTTTCCTTCTGTTAAAACCGTCTGCTTTTGAACTGTCTGCCTGCACAACCTGAACCAACCTAGAACAGAGTAAAGCAAATGCTCCCAAAGGTAACCCCCCCCCAGTCTCCAGTGATGAGGCGAAACAGGGATTGATTCCTTCCATATACATCACCATCACTGCACATTATGTCTTGCTGTCCTTTGAGGCCAAGCCTCATAGCTCATGGAGTAAAGATGTTTGCAAGCAACACAGGATCACCCCAACTGAATCCCTGTTCTTTAGCAGTGCTGTAAATATGACTTTTGTTAGGTTTGTTTGGTTTGGTTTGGTTTGGTTTTTTTTTTTTTTTTTTTATTTGTATGCTTTCTTTTTCTTAGTGGCTTGTTATTTTTAAATATTATTTATGTGCTTGATCTCTTCTCTTTTTAAATAAATAACAGCGGCACTTGGGAAGACAAGAGGGAGAATAAACAAAGTTTGTTAGCACTAAAACCTTTTTTTCTGTCATCCTGTCAGCTCTACTACATGACAGGGGATAAGGTTTAGATGAAACAACAGGACTGATCCTACATCAAAATAAGGAATGAACTCTTCTGCTTAAACTGTGCTTATATGAATGCAACCATTGAATGGTAAGTGGATCTTTGAAGCTGAAAGCTTAAAAATAAGATTTCAGCCATTTAAAAATACACACACACACACAAGTTTTTCTGAGGATTTGACACTTTATTCCTGCTGCATTGTTGGTGAAAAGAGGATGGCCAACCAAGCACTCCAAGCACAAACATCCAAAACAGCACAAATCCATAAATAACTGCGTCACACAGTGCAGAGAGGACTTGGGAATTCTCTTCTCTGCAGACATCTCTAGTAGTTTAAAAACAGACAAAAAGACTTCACCTACCTGCTATTGAGAAGAAAAAAGAAGGATATGTAAAGCAGTGAAAACTCATTATAAGTGTCTGAGTGAAATTTTGTAGGAACTCTTTGGCCATGGGTGCTGATTACTCAGTGCTGTGACTTTCTTTAGAAGCTTCTCGTTGCATTTGGCTTCTTTATGTATTCAGTGCAACACATTTTCATACAAAACTTCCTTTTTTTCGTTGACTATCTCAGTCTTTTTTTTAAAGCGTATAGCATGGCAGTGAACCAATAGATGTGGTGTTTATAATAAGCTTTACAATGAGGCAAATATAAGTGATTTAAAGGCATGGCTGAAGTGATAAGAAGCCATTGTTCCCATAATTTCCACTATAGAGTTTAATGTCTTTGTACCAGTGCTTAATCTCTGACTACAAAATCAAAGAGGAACTAGGTGATCAACTCTGGTTTTAACATCACAGAAAAGAGGCTGATTTTATCTATAGCAACTCTTCAAGGTTTATTGCCGTCATCCCAAATGCCAACACTAATGTCACTATTGCCATATCTGTTCTGTGATTATTCAGTCACATGCAGCCATTGCCACAGTGCTGCATGAAAGTGGGAATGGATTTGGTTTGGAGCTGTACAGCCAGGGGACAGGCAGCGGATGGAGAAGACAACAGAAGAGTAGAAAAGCCGTGCCACATTTCAGCCAAAAATGCTCGGGATGAGGTAAAGCCATGCATATAGACACAAAAAACACCCCATCCCCCCCCCAAAAAAAAAGAGAGACTAGAAGGAACAGAGTCAGGTGAAAGCTGGATGAATTGAAAGGATCCATAAAATTATAAGATATTGTGCCACTGTCAAAATTTCCATTCCCATCTCTGCTTTTTCCCTGTTGTACCAGACTGGTTACTGACTTGACAACATGATCGGGCTTTTGGTCTTTTGATTTCACAGCAGAAAATGCAAAGTTATTTCAGTGCTTCTTATTTCCCACCTTTCTCACTTTATATCTTCACAAATTTAGGATTGTTTTATTTCCTTCCCTTCTTTATCATACCTTTCTCCATGAACAATATTTTGCATACTGATGCACAATCTGCAATAATATAAAATTAGGTGATCTTTCACTCCTTTGTTGGTAGTAAGATATCTGTCTTATGATGATTTTTGTCTACTGCCACTGCAAGCATCCATGTTTGTTAACATATATCCTTTGTAACAATAAGAAGAAATAACTGAAATCAGATTCAAAATAAGGACATGTTAGATACAACTGGGTCTCTTGCATTTCCTTACAAGTTTTATCCATCTTTCATGTGGTGGAAGAGATTTTTCTTCACAAATATATGATTCCGTAAATCAAAATTATTTAAACTTCCAGTTGGAAAAAGAAATAAAGAAGGAAGGAATTAACTAAAATGAGAATTCATCTCTTTTTCTGAAAGATTATTTTTATATACAACTCACAGTAATTCATCACTGTGCCACATTCCACTTTCATGTCTTTCTAGGATTATTACTTAACTGTTTTTATTGAAATTTTTGATACAGCATAGAGACAAGACAAGTAAAGCCCAAGGGACAAAGCATTTGATTTATATGTGCTTCTCTTGTGTGTGATAACAAACAGACAAAAAAGCAAATACATTTCTCCACCAAATGTATGAGAGCAAACACATAGGAAGAAGTTTCAAAGGAGAACAGCATTAATGGCAAGTTAAACGTAAGCAAACAATCAAAGGAATCTCGGGTGCAATATTTCTTTAATAAGACTAGTGAAGAACTTGCTACAAGGAAAAAACCACCCAACTTCTTGTCACAGTGAAATGATGACAGAGCCTGCAGAGCATGCTAAAAGGAGCAAACTAAACATGGTAATTAGACTTTTTGCTTGTCAGTGCAGCCTCTGAAGACTTAAGCAGGCTGAGCTAAAATATCGAACTAGAAGAGAAATTGCCTGCAAAAGCTATGATGGCTGAATGTCACTGGAACACATTCAGGATTTAAGTTTTTGTGGGTTTTTTTCTTTGGGTTTTTTTTGTTGCCTCAATCCAAAGAGTTTATCTCTGTCCCCCACCACCATTGCCAGTATTTTGGGACATTCTGGCTCTGTGAAGGCCTGGTAGTGTGGTTTGCTCTCCGAGAGTGGCACACACAAGCACAGCTTCCTGTGCTGGGGACTGCCCTGTGGAAATGTCACCATGTCACTACTGTTTCCAGCTGGTGACTAGAGCAAACAGCTCATTGCACACCTTTAAACAAGAGAACTGTGTTTTACTACCATCAGGACAGTCATCTGGAATACTGCCCAGCTTTTTATTCCACTGGAATAATTCCTGTGGCATGGTCAGAGAGGTGACACCAATTTTCTCAGTTATGTTTCCAGTTTAATGATCAAATCAAGGAGCCATTGTAACTTGCACCAACGTATCTAAACTGGATCTTGAAAGCTCATTTTTTCTGAGAGTCGCTTCCCTTTTTCTGGTCATGGTGATTTTGTCACAGAGGCAGCTTCCCTCTGATTGGAAAGTGAATCCTGAAGTGTTTAGTGGCAGCATCGATGTTCACCCTGGGCGACACACAGGTGCCTTGTGTATAGAGCCCCTCAATTGCTCTGAATTAATTCTGGTAGAAGTAATTTGTGCCACGAGTTGCAAGAATGCTGAAAACATCTCTTCAATTTGCCAGGTTCCTTGCTGCCAAGAGGATTTCTTATGTTGAGGTCTCATTCTGCACTCTGGTGCGTCACTGTAAGTAGCTGATGTTTCTGCAGCAGCCTCAGAGCTATCACAGAGTGACTCCCAAAGTGCTGAAACCTTAAGCCCAAGTGGCTCAGCCACAGAGGGGAACTGTTGCTCCTACTCTGTATTGGCAGAGAAATTAGGTGATCAAGTACATTTGAAGTATGTTTCTTCCTCTGCTGTCCCTGATATTATTTCTCTCTCAGATCTATCAATAGTGGAGTTTTTGTCCAGTTGAGGCAGTTTTTCTCTCGGTATTTCTCTGGGATGACCCTTGGTATCAGCAGCTTTTCACCATTTCACCATTAGCAGCCATTGCAGCTTCCTTCCTTGGAAGTCCTGGGAATGCAGCCCCGTGGGCTCCTCTCATCCTTCCCCCCAAGCCTGCTCAGGCCTCTCAGCCATCCTTCTTTGGGTAGCAAAAATCGAGGGGAATCAAAGCTCTGTAGGAACAAATTGGCCCTGTTTTACATTTCATGAGGTCCTTTTATTCCTTCACACATATGTCTCTCTTATGACTCTTCACCCAACGACTTCACTTCTTTTTTTTCTATTCCCTCCTGTAATTGTAGCACCCCACAGTGCTCTTCTTCCTCAACATAGATTTTTACACACGTGTGTGTCGCTTCATCTGATTCTCTCAGGTCATATCAACCTATGAAAACAGGTCCTATTTCCCTTTCCAACTCTCAGGCAGCAGAAGCTTCTGCCAGAGAGATCTGAAGAACTTCCCCCCTTGACTTTTAATTGGTTTTGCACGTCTCGTTTTCAGTAAAGAACTCGGAAAAGTAGATGAAAATAAGAAGTGCTAACATTAAGAGACTCTACTGCTGTGAAGCTGGTCATTAAAATCCTGAGATTAGTCCTCAGACTACAGATTGCAAGTCAGTATTTTACTGTTTAGAAAAGCAAAGTAAAGTATGGATAAATGTAACAATCCATTAAAGTATAGTTAAGTATAAACTAAAGGCCACAATTACAGCAGCGTGAATTGTTTTTTCTATCTCATCACATCTGTCACACTCAAGAAGTTCATGAATTCTGAAGCAGTCTTCTCATTTAAAACAGAGGGAATATCTCCTATATACTGAGACATTATTTTTAAGGACAGAGGGAGCTGCTGTACCTCTATAATGAAAAAAAATAAATCACATACTTCAAAAGAATGACTTTTGGAATCAACCAAATCTGAAAAATTAAGGAGAAGGTGTTTATACAAGACCAAGGTATGTGGTCATGCCCCCAGTGGCTTTTCCTGGGGATTACAGTAATGCACCAGTCAGGTCTGTTTCTACAAATCTGCAGCTGCTGCTTCTGATTTGTTCCGCCTCGATATAATCAATCCGAATTCATGGTCTCACCCTGTGCTGCCACAGAGATGACTCGTGGGAAACAGAGCAAAATGCAACAGATCCTGCCCCAGTGCTAATGGCTGTGACACAGTGTCTCCACTAAAAGGTCAGTGAATTAAGGGCTGAGTGCCTATGGCCTTCCCCTTGCTTGTAAATTTAATTGCTTTGGTTGTTAGCTAACGTCCTGAAGAAAAAAATAATGGGAAGGATGTAGCCAGCTGATTGATATTTATTTATTCTGTGTGCGAATGTTTTACCTATTAAGAAAGTCATTGCCTGAAATTGTGAGTGTTGCCCGAACAGGAATATTTGCAGTGCAGACACACCAGATTAGCTGAGTGTAGTATTGCATTTTTAGTGGATTGTCTGTGCATGTCCTAATTCAAGAATACACCAAATATTGCTGTCCTGACTGCCTATATATATGGATGCTACTTATGTTTACGCTCAGGCATGCTGTCCTGTGATGGGATGAGTCCTTGAAAACCTCCCTTATAAACAAAGCAGAGACTGAGAGGCTTTAAAATTCAAATTGTGGGATTCACATGGATTCAGTTGCACTGGTGTGAAACTGTGTGGTAATGCATATTTTTTCTGCCTCGTATGCAGATGGGCAGGAGGGTAAGGGAAGCACTGAGACTGTGATTTATAAACAGTTAGATTTAATCTTTGGGGATTATTCATCTTATTTCCTTTAAAATACAAAAAAAAAAAAAAAATTAAAATGTAGTGTGTGCTTCTCTCTTCCCAATTTATTTAGTCACTTGCAGTGAAACCAAGCACTAAGATGGGCCTGGCCTGAAAATTGAACAATGAGATAATTTAAATGCAACAGGAGATGGTCCAGAACTGTGTATTGGCTTTGTTTGCAAAATTTTTCAGTTGTGCTGTTCACTTTGTTGAGTAGTCTTGTACCTAGGCAGAAATGTTACTGCCTTGACAATCACTGAGGCCAAGTTTCCAGAAACCTCTTCCAGCCACTTTTTGCAAGTTTGATGAAATGAAAATGTCGGTCACTGTACTGACACTGTCAGGAAAAAAAAAAAAATCGCTCCAGAGATACCCCCATAGATAGGAACTTCATTAATTAGCAGTGGGAAATGGGAGTAAGAACAATTTTCTTTTCACAGGGAAGGCATTAGGTTTTTGTTTTTTACTTGGATATTAAAGCAATAAAGCCTTGATATGTTAATTTGTTGGATCTGAATGTGCTTAGGCTCCGTGATGAAGCTGTTTTGACATTGGATGATGGGGATGTTTTGATAGTGCATTTCTGAGGTTGTGCTGTTTTGACACAAAAGGCTTTGACAAGATATTTGTAAGGTCACTGTGACCTACCACTGCTGTTATGTGGAAGTGATGGAAATGTAAATGCACTGATGTCTAATCAATGGACTGAAGCACTGTGGGATATATGCAAATTGAGATGTAAATTAGCTAGTTTGGGTTATAAATGAGCATGTTAGAAATATGCTTCATGGGAGCTTTCTTGGCCATCTTGGTTTTCCAGTCCTGGGGGGAAGGGGTTATTTAACTTTGAAAACCTTATGAGGCCTTGTGGTGGCCTTCCAGGATTTAACAGGGGCCTACAGGAAAGAAGGGGAGAGATGGTTGATCAGGAAGTCTATTGATAGGAAAAAAGCCAACAGGTTTAAACTGAAATAGGGTACATTTAGATAAGATGTTATAAAGATTTTTTTTTTACTATAAGGGTGGTGAGGCACTGGAATAGGTTGACCAAAGTAGTTGTGGAGGTGTTCAAGGCCAGGTTGGATGGGGCTCTGAGCAACCTGGTTTAGTGGGAGGTGTCCCTGCCCATGGCAGGAGGTTGGAACGAGATGATCTTTAAGGTCCCTTCTAACCCAAAACTTCCTTTGATTCTATGATAGTGTGAAAAGAGTGTTTGGCTTTGCTCTTTCCACTGGTTCAAACAGAAAAAAAAAAGTACATTTTTTATTTCCATTTAAGAAAACTTGTGACTGTAATAACCTCACAAATTTGAACTGACTAAAGCAACCAGCTTTAACTGGGCCTTGCATAATCTCAACCTAATTTCTGGTCAGGCCCCAGTGTAAAAGCTGCTGGTTTAGTGATGTGGAATCCACATCACAAAACTCATTTTCCCTCTTACAGAAAAGAGGCTGCTGTCACTTCTGCTCCCGAGATGACACCTGGCTGAAGCAGGCAGAGCCGGCAATGCAAAGTGCTGGGCTGGCAAAGCAGAGGGAGGCAGTGAGGCAACCCCTGGTAAAGGATGCTACCCTGGGCTGTGGGATGCTTGTGGCTGTCTTTTCTTTTACTTTTTTGTGCCAGGCCAGACAACTGTTAGAAAATTGGCAGGGGGCTGGCACACAAAAAGAGCAGCCTGTTGTATTGTGTATTATGGGATTTAATGCCCTAACAGGAGATGGATCAATATCGTAGCAGGAGAGGTAAGGAATCCAAGAATAGTCATAGAAGGTGAAGAGAGAGAAGAGGCTAGAAGAGGAATAAAGAAAGGTTCTTTCTCTCCTTCAGAACTAATATTATTTTTATATTTTTCTTTTCTTTTGGATTTGGTCTGTGTGCCTGTATATACTTGGGATTTGCTGGAAGGCTTTTGCCAGTGTCTTTTTTTGTTTGTTTTGGGTTTTTTTAATTTTTGTAATCATGTGTCTGCTTTATTGCTCTAAAACCTGCCAGAGCTTGATGTCAGAGCGTTGCTGCCTGAAGAGCTTGTACTGGCCTCTATTTCCAATCCTGTACGATCTCAGTTTAATCACTATGGCAGTCAGCTCAGAAGTGCCTGTAGGTGGAAAACATCACTGTAACATGATGCAGTTGATTTTACTTCAGCATGGCCTTGAGACAAGCCGCACTGGCCCATGGAATGTGTAGCTCCTCTTTGTCTGTACCAATTCATGCACTTGAAGATATAAATTTGCCCTTTCTGAAAACAGTTTTAGGAAATGTACAATAAGCCACCATTTTTAGAGGATAAGAGCAAATATTAAACAGATTGCAAACAAGGCAGCCTGACAGAGAAACTTAAGATATCCCGTTAAGCAAACACATCATTCCTTGCTCCCCTCTGTACCCTTTCACCAATCTTATCACTTCCATCAATCTTCAATCACTCTAATCATCTCTTTCCAGCCTCTGCAACCTGCAAAGAGCATAAAGAGCCCTGCACTGGCTTTGTGGTCTCATTTCTCTTCTCTTTGCTCCCAGCAACACAAATAAGTGATTTCACAACCATTGGGAAGAGAGAGCAGAGGGAAAAAAGATTTAACCTACCTCATCTAATCAGAAGCTCCTAACAGATGGAGGGAAACTGCTCCCTGAGCCCAACAAGGAACTGAGCCAGGGCTCTTCCCTCATCTCCAACTGCTGCCAGCTAAACATCTGAATTTCCTCTCTTCTGGAGGCTTATAAAAGCTCTAATCCAAGAAACGGCACCTCGCTCTCTCCTCTTCCCTCCCTCATGCCATCTCCTTCTCCCACAGCACATGGCGTTACACCCTTCCAGACAGATGAGTTTCAACATTGCGACAGTGTCTGAGTCACCGTTTTCCACCCACTGTCAAATCCCCTGTAAAAAAAAAAAAAAAAAAAAAAAAAAAAAACAAAAAAAAAAAAAAAAAAAAAACCCACACCCAAAAAAAAAAAAAATCAAAACAAAACAAACCCCACTCCAGAAAAAAATAAGAAAACCAGCAAAAACTGGTAATACTTTCTCTTTCTAACATGTCCTCTCAAATTTTTTAGTCAGAAAGATTCAGAGCACAACTATGGACCTACGGTTTCTGAAATATCATGAAGAACCACATTTTATATCAGGAGAGTGAAATTCAAGTGTCTCTCTGGTGAAAGGTAGCATCTATTAGCCAGCCACTTGCATTTTCATGGACTTGCCTTTCCTTTTTGGAACAGAAGTTTCATCCTGCACCTGACCAGCCTCTGGAGTGAAGGTGATACCTTGGTCCCTGTCAGAGCACCAAATTTAGTTGCCAAAATTAAATCGTCCATTACACCAATTACTCATTTCCAGCTATGTGCCGTGTCTGGGCTGAGGGGAAGGTGTACATGTTAGCATATTTCAAAGTCCAGCTCCTGCCTGGTCATCCAGATGGGAAACACAGCCAGTACTCTTTGGCTCTTTTCTTGCAAAGCACCATTGCGTGTAGAGGATGTGTTGGATTACCCCGATGAGGAATTAGGAGTAGCCAGCCCCAAGAGCTGGAAAGGCTGCAGTGCTCCCCAGGTGGGACACAGCTTTAGAGGTCATAGTAACGAAAGCTTTGTAGACAATGGAAGCAAATATCATGAGTATTTAGGCCCAGGGAGACCAGCGAGTTGTTAACTCATGTACACTTTAAACATAAAAACCAACTTTATCTTCTGACCTGGTAGGATCTCTGGGCATTTATTGCAAAAAGATCTGCCCAATGCAATTCACCTGCTGAGGTTTAGCAGACTCTTGATAAAAATTCAGGTACACTTCCCTTCATTAGACAGATGGTCAGTATTCTGTATTTCACAGACTCACAGAAGCACAGACTGACTAGGTTCAAGATCATCTAGTCCAACCCAACTTCATCTTCCTTAGAGAGGAAGAAGAAACCCCATGAATACATTTAAGCGGTCAGCTGTGCACTAAGGACTTTCTGAGGAAGGGACCAGAAGCAACGGGTGTGACAGCATGGAAGTTCACCAAGCTTTAGTTTTTGGATGGAGTGTGATAAAATTTTGGTAGTCAACACAATGTTCTTGTTCAAATGCTGTGCCAGAGACTCCTCCTGGGCTCTCCCATGTTCAGTTTTGAAACTCGAAGACAAAATTCTTCTAAGTTTCACCTAATCCCTTCTCCTGAGACCTAATGTGCATGCAACCATACACACAGGCATCCACACCTCTCACAGAAAAGGAATCTAAGAGTAGGAACCAAACAAGTAAATTCTCCTTAAGTTTTAGAAGGGGCAAGAACAATACTATAATTTTTGTCTTAATATCCACTGTGAGTTATTCAATGGTTTGTATTCTAACCTTCACTGGCAAATAATTCCTTTATTTCTGTATACCACTAGTGTATTTGTCATATGCATTAAAGTGAATAAGATGCTATTTTTGTTTCATGAGGACTTCGATATGTCCAGTAGCACAAATATCTAGATTGATGTTGCAAGTGTACTTTGTCAACTTCTGCAGACAAACAGGTGCACATTTTGTAGCTGATATATTTTTTCCTCCAAAGTATACCTTGGCAAGAAATCTGTTTTGTGAGTGTAATGAGATGTGACTTTCAAAAGTAGTAAATTGGCATGAATTGAAATATAAAACATTCTTTGTAAACAAAAGGAAAAGAAAGTCACTTTCGAGGTTTTTTTTCCTCTGTGAGAGGGCTTAAACACTGCCACAGGTTGCCCAGAGAGGCTGTTCAGTCTCCATCATTGAAGATATTCAAACCCCGACTGTGCATGGCCCCAAGCAAGGCATCTGTAGGTGACACTGCTTTGAGCAGAGGGTGGGACTTGACAATTTCCAGAGATGCCTTCCAGCCTCAGCTACTCTGTGAGTCTAAATAGTTGTGTTTTCTGTACAATCACAAAGGGGTAGTTTCTTTTTAGATAGTTGCATGAATTCCTCCCATTGTCAGATTCAATAGCATCAGTCATCTCTCTGTTGTTGTGATAGCTGAAGCTTATCAGAAATAAGAGGGACAATTCAGAAGTGATTTCTACCTTTCCAGGAGAGAGGGATGAAATAAATATTAGCTGTGAAGCTATTGCAAATTATAGATGCTGAGTTAGAGATAACACGGTACACCTTCTTAAAGTGGGAATTATTTACAATCTTTCATGTTAATAGTTCTTCTTCTTAATGTTTAAAAACTCTCCATCCTTTGAATGCAAAAATCTTCAAGGTAAATTAGAAATAGGAAGAGTTAATGCATTAAATGATTGAGACAAAACAACCAAAATGAAGAATTGTATTCCTGGAACTGCATCCTAATCTCACGTTCTACAAAGGGATGAAACTAAAAAGAGATGATAAAATGTGCTCGGATCAAATGTATAACTCCTGTGTCCAATGTGTTCAATAAGCCAGTGAAAGAGAATATGATAAACTGTGAAGGTTAATTACTAATGAAAAAATAAACACAAAAAGGAGGGGAAAATAGAAGGGAGAATTCTGGAGTTTGTAATGATTGAATGCAGCTTGCTTGGGGGACCATTGCCGCACATCTGCTTTGTGACAAGTACAGTAAAATTAGTTATGGATCATCAAAGAGATTCCTAGTACTTAACAAAATGAGACCAAAAGTGCCTTTTTTCCCCAGGTTCAGACATCTGGGAAAACATTAATCAAACATACAGATTCAGTGGGAGGAAAAATTTGGAAAACAGCAATGTTGAAAAAGACTGAGTGGATAATATTGGCAGAAATTAGACGTGAATCTGCAATGCAGTATCACAGCAAAACAGCCACTTTTGCATTTTATTTTGTTTTTATTTTTTCAGTCTGCCTATGAAGAACCATCATACGCTTACTCAGGAAGGAACAATAATCCTGTTCTGTTCAAGAATGGTGAAATGGAAAATCTTGGTTGATCCTGCAAGATGTTTAATGTTTCCTACTAAATGCCCTTGGGTCTCTCTGATGCAGAAGGGAGCTGGCCCTTAGAATACAGTGTAGGGGGCTGGACAGCCCCTCACCACAACGTTGCAGAGCAGTTGGAAAGGAAATCAAAGAAAAGCGATGCTGTTGATTGCTGAGGGGACTGGCTTACCAGAAAAGATTAAAACTTCTCTGATTACATCTGTGCCTGGTGGGATGCGGTGAGGATGTTCCTAAGAACTAGACAGAAAAAAAAAAGTTATGTGATATTGGCCACTGCATAAGAGCAGATTCCTCGTTTGGGGAGGAGAGTTGGCTCTCCTTTCTCTAGTGTGTAAAGGCAATCTCTTGGGCAGAGCTTGGTTTTCATTTAATTTGCTTTTAACTTATCTTGAACACTTCTTCTTAACCTAATTTAAATTGGCAAATTTTAGAGTCTGGGGTTTTTTTTAATCTATGTATTCCAATTATTATTAGTTCTAGTGAGTGGCTGATGATATCAAACAATAAACAATTACAGGTACAAAATATGGCAGAAGAGTCACTGTGCAAGCAGATGTAAGGAAGAGCAAGGGAATAATGCTCAAAAAGGGGCAGTTGGCTTTGATTATCAGTAGAAATAACTTCTCTCAGGCCTGCCCACGTGACCTGCTTGGTTTGCACAAAAGTGTGACCCCTTTAGCAGTTGCATATTCAGTACTGCACTATATCTGTTTAAGTGCACTTGCTTCCACCTCTCCACCCACTCTGATCTATTTTTTGTGTGTAGGCGAAAAGCATTGTGGGGTTTTTTTCTTTCGTTCTTTGGTGTGCTGCGAATCCTCCTCTCTGCAACTGCAATTCTGGGACAAAACTCACACATATGCATTCCTAGATCTGCCCATTTGACAATTTGGTGTTTTTGCAAGCTAGTTTGAATAAAAAGTGTCCAGCATTGCATTGCTGGCCTCTACCAGTGTGTGTCAGGCAGGGAGGAGGAGGTGAACTCTACATCTTGCCATCTGCTGGCCTCAGTTCTGCAATTCAAAGCTCAGAGTCAGACCAGCCTGGGTAAGAATTTTGGCCTTCTACTTTATTGTGGCCTAGTACTTTGTCACAATCACGGTGGGATGATTAGCAAGAACACAAGATGCACTGCTGGCTGCTAAGCCAGACCTGTTTCCTTTAGTGAAATAGATAGCGACGTCCCCACCACCTTGATCACATTAATAGAGATGACTGAATCTTTATCCTGGAAGACTCTCTCCTGCCTTTTTCAAAATAATAAAAATCACAAGAAAGAGCAATTTAACTATCACGTAAAGTAGTGGAGGATGATGGAAGGTTTTGGAAGCTCGGGCAGATGACACGTCGCTGTAAGTAGGCTACTAGCTGCTGGGCAGTACCTGCCCTTCTCACATAACTTCATCCTACCATTTAAACAGCTAAAGGAGCAGAGAAACTAAGAGGAACTCCTTTCTCAAAATCACATTTTCCCTGGACAGTTAATCACTTATTCAGAGAAAACTCTTGTGGTCTATATGGAGGATGATAAAAAATTCAGAGCGATATGATTTCCCCTCCCTTTCTTTTTTTTCCTTTTTTGTGTATAGCATTTTCTTGTGCATTTCATCAACCTTTAGTACATTATTTCTTAAGGAGTTCACAGGCTGTTTTGTGAATGTGCAGGGGTATTTAAAAAAGACCTTTTAAAGTGGGAGAATACTGCTTTCATTGCGTATGATGTGGTTATGTTCCCACTGTTATTCCATTTTGTTTTAATATTAGCCTATTGAACCATGAAAAAATCTAAAGTACAAGAAATGTACTTTTTCTTTTATGTAGCTAGTATTATGAGCCTCATAAAAAGCATATCTCTGACGAATAAAGAAAATATTTATTTTTGCAAAACACAGGTAGGCAGATACAGCTATTTAGAAGATATAACTGCTTCAAGAAACTGTGCAAAATTACACAGGTTGCAACTACCACGTTGTTCCATATCCGTGGGTAGAAATGAGGCCGGGTTTCCCAAAGATCTGTGCCCTAGAGCCCTTCACCTTGCACTCCCTACATCTCAAATAACACCATATTCCTCCTACAACTACCCCTCCTGCACATGCCACATCACAGCAATAGCCCTCTGTTTTCCCTAGACCCCTCTTTTTTCCCTCTCTGTCCCCAGTACTCCCAAATGCAGTGAGCTGTCTCCTCTACACACATGAGGTGCGGTGGCAGTGGTTTGGAGCTCTGCATGGGGACCCTGCCCAGCCTGGGGCAGCCAAGCACAAAGGATGTGGGCTGAGCCACCCTCGCCTGTCCTTCAGCATGTTTTAGTCTTCCACCAGCTCTGCGTTTTCCCAAAGTTTCTGGAATTTGAAACCTCATGTTCTTAGTCAAACGTGGCTGCGATGCTACTGTCAGTTCAACGACTGTGGAAAGGAAAGGAGGAGAGATAGGCATGCAGGTGCAAAGAAAATTTCCTTGTATGAGCCTCCTTTCCGGAGGAAACCACTGAATGTAAGGACCGTGATGGTGCAATATTGCAAAATGATTCATTCACAAAGAAAAGAGAAAAAAGATGCAGTCTTTACACCTGCTGTTGCCAGCAGCTCTTCTCCTTCTCACCTTGGATTTGCTGTCCAAGACAGTTTGTGTCACACCTCTCAAGGACAGGCACAAAGGACACAGAGGCAGCAATTATGTTTTGAAATAACTGTCCAGAACACCAGGGGTTAATGATGCCCAGAGCCTTCTGCCTCCCTGCTCCCTAAGTCTGTGCATTTCTTATGCAGAACAGATTTGCAGCTGCACTGCTAAGTTTTATCCTGGGAAAAAGCCTCAAAAATATGTTTCTGCTACAGCAATTCTGCCCTTTGTAATTGGGGAAGAAAATGCCTGTGAAATATGCCATAGAGCGCTGTGGTGCTGCATTCTGAAATGTGCTTCACTGCAAACCACGAAAGCTGGAACTTCAAAACCCATTGATTAAAATGAGAGCATTACTGTACTCCGCTAATTAGGATATAGTCCTTAACACTATTCTTAGTTTGCACTGTGCACAGTAAGTACACTTCTATTAATAGTTTTCTGGGGTGTAGGGAGACAGTGTTTATCTATTTCTTGTTTTTAATTACATGAAAAGGCAGGAGCCAGCAGTCACATTTTGAGAATGCTCCGGTAAGAGAACCTTTCCTGGTGAGAGAAGCCAAATAAGAGAAAATATATGTCAGGTGGCAAAAGGGGGAGCAGAACAGTTGAGGATGGATAGCTGAGATGCAGTGAACTACTACGTCCTCACAATCTTTTTTAACCAGTATTTCTGGTCTTGAACAGGAAAAATACTCACCCCTCTGAACACTTAGGGGAAAGGGTTATCAGCATGCATGAAATAAAATAGGGCTTGTGCAAATCCATACAAACACCCATTTGATAGTCAGAGTGGGAGCAGGAAAATTTAAATGCACACAAGAAGCAGCAAGTCTAAGTAGGGTTTTCTCTGCCACAGTCACTGAGGAAAGGTTAAAACTTCAAACAGCTACAAGTCTCCAGCAGGTACACGGAAAAACAGGTCCTGGAGGTGTGTCAAAATATCTAATATTGGTTACATCTAATAGAAGCATGAGGAAAGTTAAAATGAAGATGTGTAAAGGAAGAAAAAATAGTCACAAGCCTGGATCAGTTTCTCGGTACTAACAAGATGCCTATGCAAAGTGATGACAGGTTTTATACCAGTGGTGTAAAAAGATTCATGCTGGGCTCTCACTTGAGTGCAGAAGAGCAGAAAATCCCCCAGCTGACCCCTCAGCAAATCAGCCACCTGAAGAGAGAGCCTTGTGGCCACATTTCCTCACACAGCAGCCTGAACCTTCTCCTTTTCCCTTCTGGGGTGGCTGTCCCACTGCAGGCAGGCAATGCTCTTGTGCCAAAGCACAGTCACGTTAATGGGGGGTGTCACCAAGGTGACCTCTGAGTAGTGTTTCCCCCAGCCAAGGGCTCACCCTGGCTGCTTCCTGGCGTTCCAGAGGGAGCAGCTCCTGGTGGGGAAGATGCAGGCAGGAACTGTCTGTGGCCCAGCTGCACCCAAAGAATATTAGCATGCTTTCACTTAATGCACTCTGAATCTACTGCAGCTCCAAAAGAAGCACAGAATATTTTTTCCCTCAGCAGTTAATGCGTGCTGCGATTTGCGCTGTGAGAACGCAGGACACCCAAATGTGCAGAAACAAAGATGGAAAGATTATGAAGGAAGTCCCTGCTCCCCTGAGTAAACAAGTTCTTAATCTTTCTAGGCTCTACCTGAGAAAGGATTTAGGATGCTGATCCTCAATTTTGTCAGTCTCCTCTCCATCATCTGTGGGTGTTTACCAAAGCACCAGGTTGGTTACATAATTTTTCACATTATTCTCACAGGCTGTCCAATGTAAAAAGTCAGTCTTTAATTGAAGTTTCTATTTGCATGCCTCACAACCCTTAAAATATTCTGCTTGGTATGTCAGATGAGGTTAATTGAGGACCCTCTTGATGATGGTATTATTGTAATTTGAACTTGGAGAATCCAATGCTAATTCTAGAAGGATTTTCTAAGATTTATTTTTCCTCTTTAGGTTTTATCTTTGTATTAAGAATTGGTTTGCAGTTTTAAATTCTAAACGATTTTCCATAGTGAAATTCATAACATTCTAATGAACTCTAGAAATTATTCTATTCCTAGAAATAGGATAATGGCATTGCATTTAAATATTACTATTTGGATTCTACAACGTAGGAGACTGCATTATACCCTTTTTTGGCTGGTATGATTTGAGGAATTTTTATTTCCTCTTGGCTATATGCAAGAAACTATTTCTCAAGTTTGGCTGAGATCAGCTCTAATTACTGTTCTAGGCTGTTGCCTTCCTGTGCCTGGAGTTGTATATTACTTTTGGAAAATTGACTGCAAAAGTAGTTTCTTGCCTAAAAATAGCGTTGTTTAGGAATAACCTCTTTCATATTTTCCATGCCATTTTTTAGCAGACAGGCTATCTCCATGAGGAACGGTGTTTGTCCCCATTTAAAATACAGAGTAAAGTGATAACAACCTCAGTGAAAGGCACCTTTGTCAGAGAATTGAGGCATCCATTCAGATCTGTGAATGCAAATTTTATCACTCAAAAAGTATGGAATTTTTTTTCCCTAAGCACATCTTGGCATCTGTTTTTCTATCATCATAGTAAGCTCATGTCCTGTTGAAGCATTAGGTTTTACCTTGTGTTGGCAGTATTTACCATGTTCATAGTCCATACAGTTATACAAAGTCTGTAACACAGGTAAGCAGTGGCACAGCACATAAATCTAAATTCCTTATCCTATTTCAAACTAAAACTTATAATGATGTCCAGGAATATGTGTAACAGTTTTTAGTCCAGAGTTTTCTGAGATCATTTAAAGCCTGGTACAAAGGATAGTTTAAGAAATGCTTTAAAGAAGTCCTCACTAACTTAACATCTAGGTATTCACTTCACAGTTTCAAAATTCTGTGATGTAATTCTCAATCAATTGATTTATTTTAGAAGGGAAACTACATGTTTGTTTCCTAGCACATCATACTCTGCTTCCATAGAACTGAAATGGAATTTGGATACAACTGCGATATTCTTCCATTGAGTCATTAGACAGTGTTTAAAAATTGGTATTTTAGACAATACTTTACACAGATTTGTTATTTTAAGTTCTGTGTCTGATCCCTCAGAAACAAAAAGAAGCAGACTTCTACCTCCATATGGAGTCAATGGCTGTATTCTAAGGGTCATCTGCAGGGGATTGTTTCAAAACACCAATTTCATGCTCACGTTCATATCAGCTCTTGAACCGATGTTCACGTTCATATCAATTTTATACAGTCTGGCTTTTCAATGCTCTGCTGGACCGTTCAACAGACTGTCTTTCTTTGGTTTTTAACTTAATATTCTGGCCTTTCAGTTTTACTCCTCTGCACACCTGGATTTGAGTCATGCGCTGAGAAGAAATGAGACAATATTTTATTGTAGCAGCATCCGGAAAGCGTTCTCCTGCCGCACAGCCATTCCTGTTGTTTCTGTGCAGAGGATACTAATTATCCAGTATGTGAAATTACAATGGCAGAAAATAGTGAACATCTCAAACAGAGAAGTAATTACAATGTAAGACAAATTACATGGTTACGTTTGTTTTTAAAAAAAATGTTGTGAAAAGTTTTTTTTATTATTTCTTTTCTTTTTTCTTTTCTCCTAAAAGGTCCGTGCTCGCCTCTGTTTCACGGCACTGGGAACAGCAAGCTCAGAATGCTCAGATCCCTGTGGGCCATAATCCTGTTGGTATTAAGTACAGATCACTCTGGAACATGTCTAGCCAGGAGCAAGAGGAGCTGTGGTGAGGGGCAGGTGTCCATATGGATCTCTCTGCTCTTTATGCATATGCAGGGCCTTTCCCTGCAGATTTTCCAGCTGCTTCTTATCCTTTTCCCTTTAGATGGGAACTTACATTTGTCTTCCTCTGCTGGCCCTCTCCCTAAGGTGTTACAGCAAAGGGAGGTGATTTGTCCATGGGTTATTAGAGCAGACATCACATACACTAGGAATTCCCAGTGCATAAATAATGTCCTTGCTAATTAATTTATTTTTGTTTGAGCCTCTCGTCCTGTCCTGTTACTGGCACTTGTGATTATTAGAACAGAAAGCCCAAGTCCTTTCCCAGTCCTTTGTCAGGTGGCTGCCTCTTGTGTTAACTAGTGGGCTGCTCTGTACACCATCCTCGGAATGAAAATTAGCTGCTCTGCAAAAAGGCAGCAGCAGGGGAAAAATAGAAATCATGGAGTTTGAAACACCACAAAATTTGAAAATAAAAAAATACTGCTGTCATGGAAAACCTGGAGATTAACAAGGAAGACATAGAAACACCAAACAAGTATGTCCCCTTGTCCTTGGCCAGCCCCTTCCTAGCCAGGCCTGAGCAGTCAGGAGACAAGATCTTCACTCTGAGGTGGGATATATAAACAGGACACTAAAGAATGGCATTGCTTGTCTGACCACTGTTATCACTGCCAGCGACTGCCACTATATGGATTTCTAGTAGCTACAAGAAATGCAACTAGATCTGCTCTGGCAGGTGCTCCTAGTGCTGTAACAGAGTCTTGTCCGAGTGAAGAAGATGAAAAATAAATGTTTATCAAAGAGTTCTGATTGTTAAAGCATGGTCCCCCCAGCTCCAAATGGAAAGTCACATTTTGCAGAACAATCTATAGATGCTATCTCATGGCTGTCACAGTGAAATTACCTTCAGAGAAGCGAGCCAGGAGTCTGCTAGGAGTCACAGGGTGCGCAAATGTCCTGAATCCGAGTGCCTCAGTGGTGCAAAATTATATCTCATTTTCATTAAAAAAATGCAGCGAGGAAAGATTTCAGATCATTCTTTAAGGTAACGTGAAAACCACACCAATTCTGGACTGTGACATTCTTATTTCACCCAAAGGTAATTTGTTTCCTATGTGTAGATAAGCTGCTATTTTCTTTTATGCATCTCCAGAAGTGTGTATTTTGTTTCCTGCTCAACAGAAATTCTGAGTGAAAGCAAATATACAAACTACCTCTACCTCTGTAAAGTAACTATGCCGAGTGCCTGACTTACAGTTCAGAAGCCTGAGAAAGAACCCTCTTTGTTTCATTTTTGGGGTTTCGGTTGGCTTTTTTTTTGTTTGTTTTTTTCTGAACAGTGTCTATGCTGAGAGCTATGGACATAATCAACAAACTGAAGAGACAAGCAACAATAGCCACGACAGAGAAGTTCAGAAAAATCTAACCGATGAAAAGGTTTAGCAAACAGCCTGGAGAAAATACAAGGAAGATGGTGAGGGTCTTTTTCTTCTTTATTTTCTGTGAGTAATAAGCAGAATGATGCAAAAATATGTGGCTCGAGAGTTTTGTTTTCCCAGAGGCTGGGCTTGTGCAAGAAGCAAAAATGGCCCAAAATTAAGGTGAAAATGTAGACTGTCTAATGGAAAGCATTTTGTAACAGTGAAAACTGTTAAATAAGTAAAAAAACCCCTAGCTATTGAATGCAAAAATGCACACAGAACTAAAATTCCACACAAAGCCCTGAAGAATGTGTATTCAGAAGCCACAAGTCTTGGCTATAGATTTTTAATCTCAAAACAGAAGACTTTTTTTCCCTTTATCCAGCAATACATGGCTTAAACTGATGTTCACGGTAACACATACTCTAAAAGACTTTCCAAAATGGGAAAGATATAGATATATATAGATATATAGATAGATAGATATGGGTATATCGATATAGATATAGATGTGTGTATATATGTATATAAGCTATATATAATATATGTTCCTGAAAAGTCCGCATTTGGAGAATGACTTTTATTATGTGGCCAGATGTGAAAGGACAATTTCTCTTCTTGGTTTAAGATCAAAACTGAAACACATAAAGGGTCTCAGAAGTTGTTTTAATAAGCTGAGAGAGGACTGTGGACTAAGGCAATGGTTGAAGTTGCTGCACCTTAACAAAGAGCTGTCAGTACCAGGTATTTACTCAATTTTTTGCTGCTTTGGGCAGAATATTCAAAAGGTAGACAAGTTCTGACAGGCAGTAATTCTTTTCTTGTATCCCAAGTATTTAGATGCTTCAAGACATTTATCACAGCTGCCGAAACTGGATTCACAATCCATGGGCTTCAAAAAGAGACAAAGATTTTGCCCGTTCTTGCTTTGGGAAAAGAGGCAAATATTCCCATTCTTTCTTCCTCTCCTTTGCCTACATCTTTTTCACCTACTTCAGGCTGGACTCAGGCCAGTGATAAACCATCCACAGGAGCAGCCAGGGCTCCTTGTGGCTCTTTTCTAGTGAGGAAGCTGTGCTGAAGCCACACCTCCTCTAAAATGCACACAGCAACTGAGCTTTCCTATCAGCCCCCTGCATCTCAGCAATCCCATGCTGGGAAATGACAGACTGGGCTGCAGAGTGACTGGGGGAGGACGGGAGAGGAGACAGTGCTTTGTTTAATTGTCTGACTTCAGCATGGTTGCTGCAGTGTTATCTTAAAAGTGAGAAGATTTGGAAACTAGATTTCTGGTAATTACTGTTCAGAATACTGTAATGCCGGTGCCCAGCATCTTTCACTGAGGATGTACTCGCACTAGGATGACATAGCCAGGCTCTCACATCCTCTGATCTCCTCAGAGGACCAGCTATCACCCGTGCTGGCAGACAGGAGCTCTGGGCTCACGGATCAGAGGCACTCCCGTGGCAGGTAGCAAACAGGGGACTCCGCGTCTGTCGGGGCTTGGGGGACATCCATCTCATCCTTCAGGAGGAAGCCCACGTTGCCTGAGCTACACCAGAGCGTTTGCAGGCACATCCTGATGCTAGATGAAACTCTGCCATCATTTACTGCCTTGGCTGAGGCTGAAGTCCAGCACACATAATGGAAAGGAGGTTTAAGCGAGTAGTCAAGAATGACGGGATTATGAGTGTCAGATATTGATGATACAGTGTGCCCAGTCTGCAGCTGCACGACAGGGGGAAACCAAAAGAAAGTATCACAAAAGCAGTAGGCATCACAGATTGCCTTTCACAGTGGGAGGTGAGCAGCACTGTTACCTGGACAAAAGATGTATTTAGATAATAATTCACAAAGAATTAGGCTGTGTGAACCCTTGTGAGGGACTCTGCATGTAAAACAGCCGATGGTAAAATATCAGTAAAAGCTGCAACTACCTCAGGCAGCACACGCTGTCTGAGACAGAGCAGAACAAACCACTTGGATCCCCAAAATGACTGCTCACGTGAGACCACAACCTTCTGATCACTCCCTAGGTTTGTACCCATTTCAGGGGACATTTTGGAGTACATTTGGCACAAGCAAGCATATGCATCAAAACCAAGGAGTTAGCCAAAGTGAAATGGTGGAAACTTGCTATCCACCAGCTGTGATCCTGGCCAGGAGCTTGGGCAATAGCACGGAAACACCTGTTTTCATTTGCTGAGTGGTGCTGTGACACCAGGGTGAGCGGTGACATGAAGCTTTTCATATGGCCGTGATCTGCTTCCAAAGCTCTGTAAACAGCTCTTAGCTGAAAACATCACGTAACATTTTTTTTCCCCTTTGTTGCACGCAGTTCATCCTCGGAGGAAGAAGAGCTCCTGTGCTCATCTGGGCTTGGGAACAGCAGCTCCCTTGAACACAGCAGGCATTCAACCTGAGGCCGAGCAGGTTCAGGCACTGAGCCACAGAGCTGTAAGTGTGCAGGCTTGCCTTGCATAAAGAGGGAATTATGAGTTGTGAGCAGGGGGAGATAGCTGCTAGGTGAAAATAAGAGAAAATGCATTAATAGAAATTCAATTTAAGTTAAAAAAAAAAAAAAGGAGACCAACCTTGTTAATTTTAGAAAGATTCATGAGTCAAAATGTAAGACCTTTAGTCTGGAAATAATTGCACACTTAGGATCTGAGGCAACAGTCAGAACTTGCTGAAAAAAAATGGCACATGTCATTAAATTTAATAATGCTTAATTACAGAATCATAAATATTTGAGATTGGAAAGGCCCGGCAAGTCACTTAAGGCCCCCTCCTTATCAATGCAAGACTGTCCCTATTGCATATATGCTGATATGTTTTCTGCAGACTATTAGAACTCATTGTCAGGAGAATTTGCCTTAAATTCTGCCTCAATTTTCTATTTCTTAATTTCATCCCATTACTCCCTGATTTACCTGCTTGTTTCCTGCTAAGTAATTCCTTTCCTTCCCTAGTGTGTGTGTCAGTCAAATATTTGTAGATGGTTAGAATGCCTCTCCTTAGTTATCACTTAGCCAAGTTAGACATATTTATTTAGTTCTTTTAATCTTCCTCATAGGTAAATCCCTCCAGTCCCTTAATGATTTTGTTGCCCTTTTCTGAACTTTCTCCTTCCAAACCTTTCTTGTAGTCATATTGAATGCATCATCCTAGTTCCTGTCATCCAGAGCCATGGAAAAATCAGGGGTGCTGTTGCATCTCTGCTGCAATGGGATGTGTCTTCGTGTTTGACCCGTTATAATATTTTTTCCCCTGATCTATCATGCTGAGCGCTATGCAAGGCTGGAAAGAGGTCAAGACAACCTCTGTTTTTAAAATTCTGCCCTGCGGCTATTCCTTATGGTGCTGTCAGCAGGGAAGACATTTCGTCTTCTAAAACCTTACTTCTGATAGATTTTCAATCCAAAGATGCTGTAACTTGAGCCGCCTTCTGCATTGGGCAATTTCACTTACGCTTCTCCTTTCTTTCTGTGCTTCTTCACTGTCCTCTGTCCTGTGTGTTTCAGCGGAGATCAGTAAGAATGGCAGAACAGACAGAGCAAGAACAAAAAACCCCAAAATGTAGCTTACTGCACAAAAAGCTTCATCTGCTGGGTTTATCATCCCACAGATTAGTAGCCCGGGATGAGGAGAAGGCTCTAGGGAGACGCTGTGATGAAAATTCAAGAATGAAGACCGAAGTAGGGAGACCGAGTAGTACAGAAATAACTTAGAGGGGCAAGCTGACAGGGGAGATGAAAACAGGAAAGACAGTGCATGTATTATCTCCCTGGCCAGCATCTAGCAGCAGATTCTGTTCTTGAATAATTGGTGCTACGTTAATTGCTTTGGAAGGCTCTGGTTTTTTGACTTTTCCTTGTCAGTTTTGATATTTCCATTTACACTGAAACACTCTCTTCTTCCTCAGACCTTGCTTGCGTGGAGTTGAAAGGTGGGCCTTCCATGTAGACTCTGACTTTGCTTGCCTGGCAGGTCCTCTGCCCTTGCCACAAGGTCCCCAAATAGTGACATCCATCTCTTTAGTGTGCACTTAACAGGGAGTGGTTTCTAATAGCACATTGCAGAAAATTTAGGGGGGTTTAGGATAACCTGGTTGATGCTCAGGGTTAGAAAGAGTCTAGTAAGCAGCCACTTTTTCTCTTGAGATCGTACCTGGTTAAACGAAACCAAATATTAAATATTAAGTCAAAAATATTAAATAGTAAGTAAATATTGCCCAAGAAGCTCTAGATTAAAATAATATGTATCAGTTGTATTGGTGTTCAAGCCAAGGGATTTTGTAGTGTTTGCTCTATTCTTATCTTTTACACTTTTCATTTCATCTTGTAAAATCATGACAATTGGCAGAGCTGTGCAGGAACGCAAAAAGTAAATGTAAAAATTTGCAAATGTAAAGGTATATATGTAAATATTCCAATAAAGGGATGAGTATCTACATGAAGGACAACCTATCTCTTTTTCTTTTCTGGAAGTTCTCATCCAGTTTGTTTTGTTGTGGTTTTTTTTCCTCGAAAATAATGAAATTGTTGTGTCTCGTACTTTTTTAACAACTATTTATGTGATAGTTACCATGACATTTCTTACAATTAATAGAAAATACCTTTTTCTTTTTTTATTTTTCATGTAGCTGCCAAGTATACCTCTTACATATTTCTGATAGGTCATTATAAGAGTAACTGTCGGAAATCATTCCATGGGAAGAAACTGACCCTTGAGAGAAACTTATTTCAAACAACAGAGGACAAACATGAACAAGGAATGTTTCTGTCTCTAATACAATAGTTTCCAACTCAGCCATCAATTTCTTGGGCATCCAGCCCTACAGAAAAAGTGGCTGTGTGCATGTTCAGATGAATAACCAGTGCCTGAAGCTGACAGGATCCATGGAAGCCATCACCTGCCTGTGGAAATCATGGTGCTTAAACAAGGGCTCCTGAAGAGCTCTCCTCATCAAAACATTCTACATTAATGCAGTAGCCAGATTGCCACAAAGGCAAGGAGAACTGTGAGACCACAATTTTCCAGGGCTTGGCTCTGATTGTCCACAATCCCAGGAGGATTCCCCTCGTGTTCTTTTTGGGTGCTACGGGATCCTAAATTTGAAAACTGAAGTCCTGAGGCAAATTCGCATGATTGATCCTGGAAGCTTTTGCCTTCCTTGGCTTATCTAATATGTCAGGCAGTCAGCATGACACAGAAAGAAGGGTGTTTATGCAGCATTTTTCCCAACTTACATCATTATCTCAGCCTATGTCTAAAACACTCTGACACTTTAAGTTGTTTCTTCTCCCCTTAAAAATGTTTTGAGACGTTTTTGGAAAAAAAATAAAGCATGCAAAACATGCAGGGATTAAACTCCAGTCACCAAATCTCCTTATTTTAGATCTTGGTTTTGGTGGCTCAGAAAATGAAGGCTATCGGCTCTTAGATTATGTAAACTGACACAGTACATTTCGTTTCATTTTCTTCAGAGTGTATGCATCAACTTATCCGTAAGGTATCGATTGCAGGGGGTGGAAGCTGTCTGCAAGTGCTGGCTGATTTTAGAAGAGATTTTATTTGCAATTCTGCCTCAAAAGCAAGGTGTTGCTGTTACTTATAACGGAAAGCACGTGGTGTTGGAGACATGCAGGTGTCTGTGGATGAGAGGCCTGCACTCCAGTGCCCAAATTTGTGTCTGTATGCACAGTATATGTGAAAACATGAGGAAGTCATTGCACTTGAGTCATCCCTCTGGGGGAAATTGCCTTCAAAGCTTTGTTTTCCCTGCTACATCTGCTATCCCCATTGCTCTCTCTCTGTTTTCCACACATATATATCTACAAGGGATTTCCCAGGCAGAAGCATGTTGTTGTGTGCCAAACACTTGTTCTGTGCACTAACAGAAAAGATAATGTTTCAGGGATGGATCACACGCTGAGCCTCATGCTCAGCAGATCCAGCAAACACGGCCTGGAAGCCTCGGCGAAGCAGAGCTACACGGCACAACTACAGAAACCCTGAGCACCGTGGCCGCAGCAGAGACCTGACATGTCTGTGGGGATCAGACCTATGGCAGAGCCTTCACACAGCTCAAAATCTCAGAGTGCTGGGAAAACCTGCAAAGTGTTTGATAGAAGCTGGACAAAACTTCCTCGGACAAAGGCTGTTTCTAAGAGATCCACAGCCACCATATGGACTTTGGCACAAGGGCGGCTGAAGGGATTGGTCCCCATCCTATCATTTCCTCGAGGAGAGGGCCGGCAATGCTGCCTGGTTTAGGGTCACAGGTGGTGTACACACACGTTTTTATCTTTGTACAGAACACCCTGGCCGCCTGATCCGGGGCCCTTGAGCGCCAGGCGGCCCGACAGCCGTGCTGGGCATGAGCTGGCAGAGCTGACCCCTGCTCCCTCCCCGCTCCCTGCATCCCGATTGAAATGCTTGCTTGGTCAGCTGGCCCTCATCGCCCCCTCAGCTGTGAGGGGCAGGAGCACAAAGCGCCTCCACGGGTGTTCTTCCACCCAGCAGCTGATGCTGAGGCTGCGGCCGGGGCGGGTGCCGGGGATGGGCGCTGCTGTCCCGCCGCTCCCCTCCCGCTGAAGGATGCTCGCACTGCAGCTCGCAAACAGCTTCCTAACGCTTCAAAGAGGCTTTTAAACACCATAATGATTTCCTACCTGCATTCAGGACAGGTCAGGCTTTTCCCTACTGAGACGCGATAAACACCCTCTCGCCTGACTTCCAAAAGGCGCTAAGCCTTTCCGAAGTTTCGTAGTGCTCCCAGAGATTGTGTTAAAGAGAAAATGGCCATGGCTGCGTGTTGGATTTTCCCCGTTTTGGCAGCGGTTTTGCTGCCTTGTGGCTCCTCGGAGCGGCGGGCGCCGGCAGTGCCGCCCGGCCGGGGCGGGAGCGCTCGGCTGCCCCACATTTCGGAGCGCTGGGCCGTCAAAAAGGGACAGCGCCCATTAGTCCTGCCCGATTCGCAAACCGGTGACGTAGCGAAGTATCCGCGGGTTTTGCTGCGTCTCTGTGGTGTGGTTCTGTGCTTTGTGTCTCGCACTTTCTATGTGCGGAGCATGCGATTTTTTTTCCCTGCGTCTTTATTTTTTGCCCCCGTGATGCGCTTTTCAGAAAAGAATTTCCAAACCCAGAGTGGTCTAGGTGATTAATGAAACTCGCATATTCTTTCATAAACATCTATTTCACAATTTTAATAACATCACGTTGCAGCAGCTTCTTGTGCTCCTATTTTAGGGAATCAGCGTTTGTACCACGAAAGACAGCATCAGTCACTTTCTCAGATTTTGCAGCCCATCTGCCCTATGCTGGAGATCCCTGGAGATGTCATTACTGAAGTGATGAGACATTCTGGTTTAAGTACTCCTGGTCTCTGCAGAGCACAGGGCTGGGAATTAAGCATGCATCTTAGGAACAGTAGTGCAGAACGGCATCAATAAATGACTATTCTCCTCCCTGATGTTTGCTTTTAGATTCAAGGGGACTAGAAGTAACTACTGCCAGGCCAGAACTCCGGATTTTTAACTCCTGCTCAGGCTTGGATTGGTACTGCTGAACTCCATCGTGCCTCTGGGAAATGGACACAACACTCACAACTTATCACTGAGCTGTTGTGCTGACCAGCTACTGCCCAGGCAGTTCTTGGAGCACAGAAATGCTCTATGGGAAGAAAGGTTTGTGGTTGTAATGGAACAGGACTTCAGTAACAATTCTTGGCTAAGGTCAGAGACTACCAGCCCTGTCTAATTAAACCCTGGGTAGTTGTCTCAGATGGAGAATGATTTTTTTTCTCATGTTAGTTCTTCCACTACAAACACTTCTATTTTTTCTACCAGTATGTGCAACATGGTAAGTAAACATGTCTGTGTTTGCTCTGCAGCAGGTTCTATCATTTGGGGATTTTTTTTGTTTGGATCACACGTTAAAACACGGAGGAATAATCTGATAGCAAGGCAAGCTTTGTGTTGAGGTTAGCACTAAAATATAACAGAACTCCTTGTGCTTAAAACACAGCTATGGCAGCTGAATTATTGTCCCCGTGCAGTTTTCACAGTTATTACTTGGTAGGTTGCCTCTTCAGTGTCAAATTAGAAGTCATTCGGCCAGAACCATTGCAGTGGTGTCTCTTGAGGTTTGTAGGTCCACATACTGGAAGTATATTACATATTTTTCTGAACAGTTGTGCTTTCACAGGGGTCTGTATTAGAACAGCATGAAATCTGCTGCTGTTTACACGGGTTTCATCTAAACCTCACTGGTGGGTTCACTTTGTGCAATGTCAGCAGCACTGAGAGTCAAACTCTGCTTCAGACAAACTTGAAACTTAAAAGAGAACTTGGGCTCAGCTGCCTGCATCTCTTCCAGTAACTTTCTCCTTTGCATTCTTTTCTTCAAGGACAAATTTGCTTTTAGCTTTCTGATGCTGTGAGAACACCAAGCAGCTTCTTTTCCTACTTTTCAAGAGCCATTTCATTTTGCTGTTTTACTTGCACACACTCATCCACGTCACACACTCGCTGGGGTGTACAGAAGGCACGATGGGAAGAAAGTATAGATTTCATTCACCCTTTTTTTTTTTTTAATGTATTTTTGGCCATGGAGGATGAATTTTGTGTGTTCAAGTGTTTGTTTAAATGCTGGCTGTGGAGACCATAAAAAAAGAGGAAAGAATAGAAGGGTTGATGAAAACATTCAAGGAACCAACTGCCTTATTCAGGTGAAGAGGAATTTCAGGGAAGAAATGCTTACACATCATACTGGGCATAAAGTTAGAAAGTCTTTTTCTGTCCCTTAGTAATTAAAAATTGGACTGGTTGATTAAGCAGAGAAGTGTTGTGGTCCTCATTTCACTGTTAAGCAATCTACAGCTGCAGTAAATGAAGGCAGAGAGATATCTAACCAGTTTAAATTTGTGTAGAAACATGATAAAAGGGTTAGGCACCAAATTAAACAAGGAATTAAGCAAAATAGTGATGAATTTTCTTTTCTTTAAGTGCCCCTGCTGTTGTTAATTTTATTTGGTCTCACCCATTTTTTAAAAAGTATTTTTTAGTAAATCATACAAGTGGTGTCTTCTGAAAACCAGCCTTATATTTCATGTAATGCCTTTGCCTGAAAATTGAGACTACAATGTCTTCTGGCAAATGAGAGAGAGATTTGAGTATGGTAAAAGACAAATCTGTGTATGGATTAAAACAGAGAAGAGTTCTAGTCCCCCAAAGGGATTTTTAATCTTAAAAAGTAAAAGCCAGATAAGATTAAAAAGGAATTATATAGCAAATAGAGTTAATGCTTTTATCTAATACAAAAGGAAGGGAAAATTTTAGACAGAGACAATTAGTTTTAGTTAAAATTATTAAAACTAAGCATTATATATATATATGGTTTATATTCTACAACGCATGTTAAGATGGAGTCTCTAGGGAACCTCTTAAAGTCCAAGATTCAAAGTAAAAAACTGTCTGAAAATCCAGCCTTGACCGTGGTTATCCAAACAGATATCATGACCCTGAATTGGTCCTTGTACAGTTTAATTCCTTTGTCTTTGTGTAAGAAGATGAACTGCCATAAACTTTGATTTGATACTTCTTTATATTTTCTGGAGATTTCTATCTACTGCAGCTTGTATTTGCAAAGCTTGATGGATAACTGGGTTCAAAGTGACCAAGATCCGGTAAAATATTTCCATTATATGTTAGGCATAATTTTTATGTGAAATTATGACAGATTGTAATAATCTGGAGACAATCCTTATAACCCCTTTTCCAGGAAAAGAACAGGCATAAATCTGGCAGTTTCTTTGTTTGTCAGACACGAGAGTTTATGAAATCAGCATCTCCTCTGATCGCTTTCTCTATGCAATCACAGCCATACACACGCAGGTATCACATTTTTTCTTCAAAAGGACTTTTCTACAGCCCTGTCCAACATTTTCCTTGTATATTTTTCATTGAATTTGTTTAATTTTGCTGCTGGGAAGGAATATTTTTTCCGGATTATAAACAGATCTATCCAGAGTAGGGATGGAGTTGTTGTATTGCCTGAAAGGGAGTTGGGATGGATAAGACTGATTAATACTGATTGACACTCTTGGGACAATCCTTTCAGAGCTTCTCTTTGGGTACACCCACATGCCAATCCATCAAACAGAAAGAAGAGGGTCCGTGGAGCACTATTCTGCTGTTGGAGCTTGAAGTGCTGGGCAGGGAAAGTCTGGAGTTCCCTCAAGCCCCGGTGCAGGGATTACAGGAGACCGGACACCCTCTCCAAAAGGCTTTGGCACATGCTCAGTGGGAGCGTGTGGCTGCAGCCACACCTCTGAAACCTGCCCAGAGACATTTTCATACATAACAGATGATGTGCTGGCCCAAATGTTGGAAGTTAAACCAAGCATCTGCTCAGGCTTCCCAACAGGGAAGTCATGCTTACACAGGAAGGTGCTGGGCAGAGTCCGCTGTAAGATTAATGAGGGTAAGTGGAGGCTCAACATAAATGACAAGAAGAAGTATCAAATGAAATCCTCTCCAGGCCTCTCCTGTCTGCAGAGTGTAGCTCAAACCCCTCAGCCACATAAGAAACAAAAATAAATTCTTTCTAGGTCATTTTATTGTTGAAGATTAACTTGAGATCAGAGACTCGCATCACGCTGTGCTGGTGTCTCTGTATTTTGCAATATAGTTATTGGTACAGATTTTTGAGGACTAAATTGTCAAAATAGCTCAGTACTTGTGTGAAATCTAATAATTTTGTACAGATTACAGTACCTCTGTGTTTGAAATGGATTTTTAAGTTCCAATTGCTGAGACTGTATCTTTAGCTGTTCCCTGATTGTTTGTAGATATTGTGAATGCCTTTGGATCCAGCCAGAGTGATAATGACTTTGAACACAGAAATGGACTTGCAGCTGGATTTTCAGAAAGGCTTTTTTACGCTGGGTAATAGCCCACATATTGAAATGTGCTCACCCAAGAGGTGTTAGGGAAGCAGCAAAGAGAACCCAGATTTGCCTGCAAAATGGGGATTAAAAACAGGAACAGGTAAAATGCATCTAATTTCTCATGGAAGTTCTGGTAAAAATCAAACCCCATCATTTTCATCACTAATTTTAGGCCAGGATCTGCAACTGTTTCTGAAGGTACCCTTTAGCTTGTTCCCAGTGCAATTGCATTTATTACAGTATGTGTCAAAGAAACATGAACAGTTGTTCTTCCCAGGCTAAGATGCTGCTTAACACAAGTGCCAGAAGTGTCGAGCCTTAATTGATTAAGATTCTGCGTTCTTTATATGATATAACCAGACTAAGCAGAAATAGCTAATGTGCTGAAAGGCAGTAGATTTCATTAGCAAAAAGAACAGCGTGAAGGGATCTGTGCTGCAGTGATGTCTTGTTTTCTTTACTGTTGCTGTGGAGTTGAAAGCCCATCTGTCCTCCTAATTATGTTAAATTCATTCAGGAGTCACTTAACTGAAGTATCCTTAACCTAGTGCTTCTGCAAACTAGTACATCCACATAAAAAATAGTTATTAAAATAAACATCTCATTATCAGCAGCCTAATGCAGTACCATTGTGAGTAATCAATGAGGTCTCTGGAAATCATGGGAATTACACAATATAATTGAGTTTTTTGTAATAAAATTGCTGAAGAGTTGCTGACTTCTTTTGACTTTCTTTTTTTCTTTTGTACAGCCCTCTGGTCTTGCTCTGAGCTTCCAACACACTGTATTTTCTTTTTGTCCTATCATAACTTTAGAATAGAAATCTATTAATCTAAGCACATGTTTATAAAAGATCATGAAGTTGCATAACAGAATACATTGTGTTCCTAAAGTTTTAAAAACATCACTTCATGTAAGAGTTTTATGCTATCTTCTAAAATGGAATAGAAGCTGAAAAGATACAGTACAAAATTTTTTTATGTGTTGCATCCACCTCATGCTGACAGTTTATATTTTGCCACTTTTGCTTTAGCCTTAGTCAGCCATGCAGTAAAATGGGTTTGAATCCCCTGCACACTCATTACAGAGAACATGTGAGAGTCAGGCTAATGCTGAAGCTTCAGCTCTCAGTAAATAAATACAGGAATAAGAAGCTTCCGGCAGATACAACGAAGATATACAAATGCCTTTGCTTGGCAGGCCTGTGTCCCCCTCCCCGTTTGTCCCTTCTCTTCCACTGGTGATTACCCACAGACAGAAATCCTGGTAGAAAGTGGCTACTCCTCCTCTCTGAGATTTCTGCCTTAGCTTAAACTGGTGATGAGGATGATGTAAAATAACCCTGCAGATTTTACCCAAAAATAAATGAAAGAGCATTCATGTTCTGTAGTTTCAGGAGTGATCTCTACCAGGTGGGTGGTGGTAATCATCTGGAAGTAGTAAAGTTATCAACCACATTTGAAATTGGGTGTTTGCCCACTCCTGCCTGGGAGGGGAAGGGAAATACAGGCAGCTGTGATCTTGTCCTCTAGACTGACAATGTAGAATACGAATGCACTGGATATCTTGAAATTTGTTATAAATATTTTCTCCTCTCCATCAGATGCTCCAGCAATTATTTGGACCCTCAGAGTTAGATTGTCATTAAAAGTCATAGTCCAGGTCTGCATCAGCACAACTCAGTTGTGAGACCATTGATATCAGGGCCTTTTTAAGGAGGCAGTAGGCTTGTCCCCTTTCCTGTGGGCACAAGATTTGCAATGCTGTGCTCTGGTTCAAGATTGAAAGGTTAGGAGACAGGCAAGTCACCAGTGTGAAAATGAAAAGAATCAAATTCAGAGGTCCTATTCTGTCCCACGAAGAAAATCCATAACGTAGCAGTTAAAGCTTGTGTGTTTATCAGGCAGATGAATTTGTAGGTGAGCTGACTCCAAGCTACACTGAAGTTGGGGAGCTTTCCTGTTGACTGACAGCAATGAGCTGAGAAGGACACCTCAGAAGTCAGGCAGGAAAAAACTGCTCTCTGCAGGCTCCATGGTCCTTCTAAACAGGACACCATGTGTCTGTGGGAGGAGGGTGGGAGAGTTAAAACATGGTCATGACTGCTATAAAACAAAAGTTAGACCTAGGTCCCCCAGTCTTGAAGGGTCTCCACTCAGCCTGAGAGACAGACAAGGACAAGCCACATGAAGGCTTGCAGGAGATGCTGCCTTGCACCTTTTTTAATACACAGAAGTGACGATGGAGGAAGGGTCTTGCCAGCTTTTTTTCCTCATTTGAAAAGCTGCACTGCTGTGTTTCATTTTACTTAATGCAAAAATGGCAGAAGGAGGGAGGCAGGAGAAAAGCATCTATATCAGACACAACAGAAGGAAATATGGGAGGAGGGTGGGGAGGTGGGTTGGTGGTGTCTGGTTTATGGCCCTTCTGTGCCATCCAAATGGTACAAAAGGCTGAAAAACAGCCTGAGCATCTGTGTTACTCTCTGCACCACTATGATAATGAAAATCCACAAATGCTTAGAGGAATAAACGACATTTCAAGTTTCCTGAGGTTATAGAAAAGAAATATTTATTCTATCTGAAAAAGACTATGCAGAGAAGTATTGGAGTTAAAGAAAAAAAAGGCATAATGTGTTCACAATGTGAGGGAGAAGAGCAGCACAGCAAGCACCCTTAACTAGGCTGTTTCCAAACTTTTGACTGCCTAACCACGCAGCCTCAATGCTCTGTTACCATATTTGTCATGCACACAGTATTATATAGATATATATAATATCAACTGTCTGGCTAGATATAGATATCTTATTTTTATTGAAATTTTATCCTCAGTCTCCTCTCTGCTTCTCTTTTCACAGTTTTTCTTAAGCAGAATGTGAAACTAATACTTTCAAATTTCAGCTGCACTTTTGAACTCGTGATATTTGAAAGCAATTTTTTCTCATCACAACCTGAAACTGATATGTTGTTACACAGGAAATGTTGCACATCTCAAAACTCTCCACTCACAGAAGAGGCGGGATGTATCCTTTTGAAGGTGTGGGATGCATGTGAAAAAAGTATCAAGATTACTTGGCTCCTTGGAAATTATCACTGCAACTCTTCTCTGCTTCTCTTTTTCTTTACACAAGTGCCAAAATCGTCTCTTAAAAATACTTAAAATTCGTATTCTGTCTTGTAGATCCTGGAGTTCACTTTGAAATGCAAGCTTGTCTGTGAAAGCTGTATTATGTATTTTGGTGTTTATGCTACATAAAAAAAAAAAAATATTACAAAGTAAATCCAAACTCAGTTTCATAATTAGATCTAAGAAAGAAATTAGTAAAGCACTTAAATTATCCCCAGGGTTGAATCCTGCCTGCTCAATGAAAGCCATTGGTGCCCTCCAAGGTCTTTTCGCGCAGTGAGGTCAAAGTCTTGAATTTGTGGAAGTTAAATTAAACTAAACAGTCTTCAAAGCAAGGAGAATTCTCATCCAGAAGGGAATATCAGGAGGGAGATTGCTTTTTGTCATTTCTGAGCAGGATCAGGTGCAAGATAGGAACACCAGGGAACTTTCTGGTGAACATCCAAGTATCTTTATCCTTTTGGATGCCAGCAAGGTTAAGAAAGGGTTTTGTGAATTGTGTCCTTGAATTCAAATGTCTAAATCTCACGTAAAACCTACCCAGGATATCTAACTCCTCTGCTGAATTGATTTTGTTTCCTACTGTTTTTACCTGTTTACTTACATATATATATATATGTATTCCTTATACAAGTGTGCATTTTTACCCTGTAACTGCTGCCATGTTATGTGGCAGATCAAAATTTGATAAAGGTAAGATCAAACTCCTAATTTCTCTTCACTCCCAGAGTTCGGTAACTTCAGATAGGAAACATTTGTCACGCAGGAAAAGCTGTAGTGTTGATTCCTTCTCCGGTAATCACCCACCCATCTAATCCATCATACTTGAGCAGATTATATGTAAATCTGATTAGCTCACATAAGAATGTAAAGGGGTTTCTTGCTCCCTTTGGTAAACACATCAGTCCAATAACCTGGACATCAACAGAAACAAGCTTTACACTTTACAGGGGAGAATCAATAATCCTAAGGATATGCTGATTATAAGTGCACACAACCACCAGGAAGGCTGTAGGCAGCTTATGAGAGAAATCCTTCATCTCTTAAGCTGGTCAGACCCACAGATTTGCTGGGTTAGCTGATCATGCTTTCTTCAGAAGACCTATCTGCTTAATGCAACAGCTCAATAATGCAGCATTAATTTTAATTAACAAATTGCTTGTAGACCTACAGATCTATCATATTGTCACTGTACCCAGGGTTAGGAAATTGTCCGAAGAAAATAAATTTGAAGCAACTCAGGCACAGGTAAATAGCCTGTTATTATCTACGAACCATTGTCATTATGGTCATTTCTGAAAAATCATGTGTTTCCCATGGTTCATTAAATCTGTTTTACTGCCTGGATAAATGAGCTACTTTGAGGTGTCAGCAACAACCCCAAGCAGGAAGCTTTATTCCGCTAAGAGAGATGGCAATCAGCAACAAGAAAGGCATTCCAGAAAACATCTTATACAAAATTCATGGGTTTATTAATTCATAATGTTAAATGTTTTTGGCAGCTAACTAGTCACAGAATTTCATCAAGATGTGCACTTATAAACAAAGGGAAAGCAATAGCTTTTCTTTAGCAACTTTGCTCTGATACTTTTAGTCCTTCAGGAATAAAAAGAAAAAGTAACATTCTCAAAATGGAAATTTTCTGTTTCAGCAAGCCTGTCTACCAGACTGTCAGAAAATGTCTTCAAAATGGCCAGCGTGAGGCTTCCACCAAGACTTATCCACAAATGAGTCAGAAAAAACCCACGTTATAGAATCAGAAAAAGGCAAGAAAGGAGAAGGGGAGGAGAAAACGTGCCCATTTCATCCAGGGGTTTGTGCTGCCCTTGCCACAAACAGATTTTGGAGCAGGCCAGGCTGGTTAACACGACTCAGCAGGCATTTACACGATGGCACATGGAATTTATTTCATGTGATACCGTTACTGGAATGCTGTGAAGAGGGAGAGCAGAGAGGAAGGCTGGTGCTGGTGACTATGCTGTGGTTTGAAGAGGAACACCCTAGAAATGAGAGAGAGAGGGGAATTACAGCTTCCATTAGAGCATCCAAACAAGCCAGACTCCCAATTCCTCAGGAGGGAAAGGCAGGACAAGTGGTGGGAGAAGAGGAAAGCAGGGAAGAGTCTGAAGGAGTGGCTACTGGAGAACTTCTGAAGAGAGCAAGAGGCTACTGCAGAGGCAGGCAGACCTACAGCAAGCCTCAGAAATGACAGAAATTGGCCTTAAGGACTCCAAAGAGAAGTCAGGGGAGAGGACACTTTATCTCAAACACAGGAACATTGAAAGTTGCTAAAAATTTGAAAGAAAGCCTGGAGAAAAGGACCCATCCTTCTTAAAAGGTATTTTTTGTTTTCCAGCTTTTCACATGTTTTGTTTCTCACAATTTAGGTTCTGAATTTTTCCTGCTTAGACTGCTAACTTGCTCTACTGCGCATGAGGTTTTCAGAATCTTTTTCCCCCCTAATTAATCCTAATTTAAAAGGCTACAAAGCTATTAACTTCAGGTTGATGGGAAGGGTTTGCTTTTTATTTCAAGGCCCTGCTGGTGCAAGGCTTGTAAGCAGATAACCCTGCACCCCCAGTTGTTGTCAGTACTGACAAACTCCACAAAAGTAGAGGACAGGTAAAGAATAATGTCGAATTACTTTAGGAGGGCAGCACAGGGACAAGGAGAGAAAACTCTTCCTCTCTCTCTCTCTAAAATCTGCAAGCAGATATGTGCTTATATGCAGATATGTAGCTAAGTGACACTGCCTCTGGCATCTTTCAAAGACAGAATCTAGCTGGCCTTGGACATGTACATGCAGTGGAAAACTGATGTTGAGGAGACAAGGAATTGGTTGCTAGAAATCAATGAACGACAGCCCTAAAAGCTGCCTGTGATTTACTTGAAGGCGTACAGTGAAAAGATTCCTGGTGATGTGTATCCGTATTACATGGTGACCTTTTGTACCTTCCCCGGCAAAGCAGAAACTTGCCTGTGACCCAACACTGCCTGTGGGGCAGCCTGTGCTCCAAACCAGCCACGCTCAGGATATTGAACACTGATATTTTTTTCCCCCCCGGATTGCAACAGGGTATATGTGGAATATTATATTGCTTTCCAGCCACCTGCCAGAATTTGATGGCAGGAAATTTGCACGGCTCTTGTTGTAGCCAAGTGACAGATAATAAGTGAGAGGTGCCATTGTTGGAACTATCAGTATCAGATTTTCCAATGCAGCCCTGTTGTAATGAGATCATACACATTGCTCAAGCTTCAATCAGAACTTCCACCGAAGGAACGAGCCTGAATAATAATAAAAGCAGAAAGCATTTTAAGTAAATAGAATTTCCCAGATACTGCATAATGGTGTTTGTTATTGCTATCTTTTATGAGCCTTGAGAAATATTTTGTAGAAGAATGATTTCCTTCAATATAAGCTGTTATCATGGAGGTCTCCTATGTCAATTCTTATTTAAAATATATTTCCTTACAGTCCTAACATTATGAAAGCATAAATTAATGCGACCTCTTTGCTTCCATTCCATGTTCTTATAAAACCTCACTGCAGCTCTCCAAAGAACAGTTACGTGCTGCTTTGTACAAATGTAGCTTAAACCACTCCAAATAATAAGATCCATTTTGGCAGTAAAAATTCATTCTGTGTGCAGCTTTTCCAGCTCCTGAAAAGCCAAGGTCTTCCAGCAAGGACTGCACGGAGCATTTTTTTCTAAGCTTGAGTGTTAAGAAGCATCGGGCCCATATCCCGCTCCGCTCTCCTGATGGAAAACCTCCACGAGCCTGAGCGAGCACTGCTTCCTTTGAGGAGCTCGTGGGAGCACAGACAGGGATCCTGACAGAGCAGGCAGCCAGTGCAACAACAACACCCCGGCAAATGCAGAAGGGAAGGCAGCCTATTTTCATGAGCTACAGTAATGCATTATTTCCCTCTTGCCTAAAGCTTGCCATTGGCAAAAGGACAAAGCCAAAATATACTCCTACAGTGTGCACTTTCTTGTTTAACATTTCCCTATTAAAACCATTTTCCTGTTTTGCACAGTTTGCTTTTTGTTTTAATATTTATTTATTATTGCCGGCAGCAGACAACAAAAATGATTTCATTATTTCATCACATGAAGTTCTGACCACTGGATCTTAATACATCGCTTTCTGCTAGTGTAAAAGAGCTGTATGATTTCAAAATTTCTTCCTTAAGTAATTAAAATCTTGTTTACAGGCAAAGAGGAAACATAATTTATACATAAAGTCAAAATTTATCATTAGTACAATTGAAATCCTGAGAGTCTCATCCAAGAATCGTTATTATTCCACATATAATTGTTACAGGAAGAGAAAGAGTAAGTCTATGCAGAAAATGTTCAGTAATAAAAATAGTAATGCAGTTAAATTTGTACACATGCACTTAGTTTCTATCTCTTTCCATGATGTTATGTTCACCCTTCTGGTGTTCCTCTTACCCCTTAAGCTGGGGATTTCTTTCCCATGGTGGCTGTGTTCCCAGTGAGTTGTCAGCATCCAAAGTCCTTTGCCAGGAGGAATACAATGTTCACTTTGAAATTTTCCTCTTTCTCTGTCTTGGATTCCTTTGGGGTCACTTTTACATGTCTGCTAATGTGCTTTTACAGCCAGGCTTTATTTCAGGTGCGCTGATCTGCACCTCCAAGTTACAGCCATTTTTTGTGGTGGGTTTACACTTGCTAGATACTATTTCTTTGTTTGCTTGCTTATCCTAAAAACCAGAGTAGTCCAGCCCTAGGTCTGCATTTCTTTAGCTGTGGGGCCTTTGGTGTCAAGTCTGTGTTCCATATTTCGTCACCCCAAGTCTCCACCCCTCCGTATTGAACCCTGTGTCTCTCTTATCCTGCCTGGCCTGTATTTACCAGTACTGGTGAAACCGTGGTGGCACCACAGAAAGACAAACAAAAGTGAAGCAAATCAGCCAGGAAGTCCTAAAGAGTTGGAGAAATTGCTGTCACAACCAAACCAACTGAAAAAAAGGCTGCAGGCAGGTCAAGAAAAGTTCAGACAGAGCAAGTCCTGACACCTTGCAAACTCAGTGCAAAGTTTATAGCCAGGGCAATACAGTATTACAGATCAATATAACGACAGCACGTCCTTACATGATAGCTTTTCACCTTTCTTAGAGACATGAAGCAGTTTTATCTTCTTTTTGCTTTTGCTGTAAAACATGAATTTCGCCCTCCAAGTAATTCTGCAGTTCTTATAAATACTTTGTTTTGTGATCTTCAGTAAAACGACAGTGACAACAAAGTAGTTGTATAATGTAACAGGCATAGCTTAGTGAAATGCATCATAAGGGGCAAGGTGCTAAATTTCCTGGTCCTCACCTTTCTAGACAGTGTTTCTTGCTATTTTAGCTTCTAGCATTTTTAATTCTATGATCTAATATGGCTCAAAACAAACTTAGAAGTTGTAACATATAAAGAAATAGAAAAAGCTGGTAGGTGCTGAGCCTTGTATAAGCAAAGGCAACAACTGGTGAGACTGTTCAGCACACTTTACGTTAAAAAGCAGCACATGCCCAGAGCCTACCTCTGGATTATCCAGCACATGTCCACCACAATTAGTTTTAATGAAAACTCATACTCTGGTTTCCTCAGGAATGGCATTTGAACTCATGGTATCTCTATGATCTGTTTCCTCATGCTTCCAGAAAGTTTTCTGTACTATTTCCCACACTTTATCTATTTCAAATCAGGTTTACTTGTCTTGGAAAATACCGATTTCTTACTGAGCAAACATGGGTCCAATCCTTATAAAAGGCAAGAAAATCCCCATCAAATACAAGAAAAACCCAGACACAAATCTGCATTTCACTGGTCTTTGCTGGGCTACTTCTCAGGGAACAGCTTGCTGGCCAGTTAATGGATTGCTGGACAGAGTTTTCAGTGCTAACCATTGTAACAACCCCTGTCTGAAAAAAAAAATTGTTAGGAAAGACAGTGCAAAGCAATGAAGTAGCTGGTGGATTTTTCAGTCATAATTATCCCTTCTGTTTCCTTGGGGTTTTTGTTTCCACCTAATTTCCACTATTTTTTTTTAAATTATGAAAAATAATTAATAATAACAGAAAATATTTTTTTTCTCTGTGGCAGATGCACAGACACCTTAGCATCAAATACTGCACTGGTGATCTGTTCTGAGCAAGGAAAACCAGTTCTCATTCTGTTGCTACTTTTCTGTTTCAGCAGGTTCTAGATATCCCAGGCAGAGGGAGAGGACAATACTGCGAGATGCTGCTGATATATACAGTGAGCAGCATCTTCTGTTCTGATAAATTTATGATTATCCACTCCATTTATCTCAATGAGTAGTGAACTTTTAAATTTGCATGGTCCATTAGGGCCTCAAGTGAGCAAGGCATTTAAGCATGTGCTTAAATCCATCCGTATTCAGGAAACCAATTAAGTACATGCTTAATTTTAATGATGGATCCTGTACTGAGGGCTGTAAAGCTAAACTGCCTTTAAACTTGGACAAAGTTCCCTTTCTCGTCATTTCAAAAAAACAACAAGGAAGTTCAGAAGTTCAGAAGGGATCCTGTTAGTGCAAAACAAGGCTTTGCAATTTCAGCTATCAGGAATCGAAACAGTGAGGATGAGCTGTAATAACTTTAACCCATCCAGTGAACAAATATGACAGGAGGCAGAAGGGTTAATTCACAAAAGTGAGTTTTGCCTGATGAGACAGGGAAGTTCTGAGTGGCAACACAAGGCTTCTGCCTCTTCTCTGACTACAGAGGCAGCCTAGGGAGACCAGCAGGACTAGAGCGAAGCCAGACCAGAACAACTAGAGTGGAGCCAGCCACTGTTCTGTATTTGTGCAGCCAGGCCTAGAATTCCACATTCCCCCATAGGAAACACTATAAAAGTACAAAGCAAATTAGCTAACAGAATATTTCTTCTCCTGTGCATTTTTAATCTGCAGCTTTAATCATTCCATTCACAGTGTCATAGATGCCTTTATTTTGTTTTCTAAGCGTTGCTATCATCAGGAACAACCAAAGCTATAAATTTATTTCACACTGAGATATGTATGATGCCTATTGATGTCGAAATTAAAGGTTTCTGAAGAAACAGTGCTGCAACATTATTATTAGTTCACTAATTGCTCAACTAGTTTGAGTTGGCTATGACATTTCATAATATATTCTATTTCACCCTCTTCACCACACTATGCAGGGCAGCTAAGTACTTTGAAAGCTTTGAGGAGGTATTTCTATTTATGAGGGCAAAGGCAATATGTAAGCATTCCTTTATAAAGCAGGTCTGAATCAGCATATAAAAAGAAGTTAGAAATGAAGCAGCAGCTTATTAAAAAAGGAGGTTTATAGACAGATGATTTTAGCAAAGCCACCAGTGTTTGAAATTACTGGGAAGTACCCAGCAACACCACAAAATTAAATGAGAAGATAAACACCATAGCTCAGCCCTGCAAGTGAGGGAAGTAGCAGGCCAAGTGTGGCCTATCCCTTGAGGACTAATTTTGACCTATATTAACTGCTTAATCCAGGGAGTTCATTTTAACACCATTAGAAAAAGCAGAGCACAGGTTTAACAAGTGAACAGACACAAAAATACCTCAAAGCTCCAGCTCAGCTTGTACTACTCAATACAGCTGTTAGAGCAACACTGGCCCGGGGCACATGACAAGTAGTAGAACAAGAAGATAAAGAGGTCAGCAATATATTTACAGATACTAACATTATACTTCTGGAAAGTATTATGTGTTCCCTTCACAAATGTACACATTGGCAAAAAGGCGAAGATTAATTTCAGAGCAGTGAATTGATGGGCTGATTTTTTTTTTCCAGAGCCAACTGTAATAAAAAGGATATTTTTAGTAGCATTTGTGCCCAAAATTCTGCAGCATGCAGGTGTGCAATGGCAGGAAAACTCATCCTTACTTTTCCCCTTCCCTGGCTCTTTGTTAACTCCCCATTCTGAACCCAGATTCCCTCTCCTTTTCCCAACCACCAAGTAAATTGATTCAGATCTACACACACGCTTGACTCTCCTTACAAGTGTTTCATGTCCTTGGCAGCAAAAAATTGTGATGGCAGCCAGCGTGAGCCCACGTGTGCACTGGGGTCTTCAATTATCCCCCAGGAAAAGGGGGAGCTCTCACAATTCCCTTTTTTTTCTTTTTTGCAGTCTTCAAGATTTTGCAGAGTTTGCAATGTGGCAATTGCTCCCAGGGAAATGGAAGAGATCTCACGTTTCCCTTGGTGAGAAATAGTTAAATATTTGCTGGGTCACAGACAGAAAGTGAATGTGCTGCATTTGTCTTGAATTAACCCAAGGTGCAGTGGGCCAGAAAAGAAAGAGAAGGTCCCTCATTTCCAAGGATGTTTATCCAATGCTGGCTTATTCCAAAGTGTATAAAACACTGCAATAGTCCTGGGAGCAGCTCCCAATTTCTTGTCTGTTGGGTGAGTGCCCACACAACACAGCTGCTGTGTGAAAAGGGGGCCCACCTCCTCCTCTGGCTATCTTTTAAAAGAAAACAACCTGTTGCCTCTGCATCCTCTACATGGCCTCCAAAAACCCACGGATCAGTCCTCATTTGGAGGGAGGTTTTGTTTCTAGGTCCCAGCTGACACAAGCTTTGCTTTGAGCCTTCAAGAAATGCAGCAATTCTTTATATACCTACAGAGAGGTGAGAAAGTTGCCAGTGGTGTTTGTGCAGGTCCAAAATTAGGATGCTAATCAGTGGTGGTGCTCCAGGGGGTTTGGATGTGGGTTTGGATCATGTCCCTAAGCTTGCACGTAGGCAGGAGCTGTGTGGCAGAGCTCTCCTCAGCATTTCTCACTGCAGGAACCTTCAGCCTTTGCCACAGAATCTCAGCTTTTTTCCTTTTGTCTTTTATATGTTTCTGAAAATGTCCCAAAAACATATGCTTTAAATCCCCTTTGAGTCATCAAAGAGTTTAAAACAACACTCCTGAGAGCCTGGGGACAGAAGTGATGCTGTGCCACCATGAAATTTGACATTTTGCTAAGGTACCACATGAGTCAGTGTTTTACTGCAGATGTAATTATTTTGCTGCTATCAGAAGTCTGAATGCATTAACTTTTCAGACCCCATTCTTTAGCGAGAGTGGATATGGCTGCATCTTGCTCTGCATTCTTCCCTGAAAAAGAGGAATACATTGATGGTGGCGGGGAGAGGAAAACCAAAGCTATGTCACTGAGTCTAGGGAAAAAAAAGAGAGCGTAGAAAGAAGAAATGTCTTTCTACTATGCCTATTTGGGTTTTGGTGAGAGAGATGATAGCCTGACGAGCAGAGGAGAAAATATTCCTTAGCATCTGCTGTGACTGTAGGAAAGTGAGAACAAAGGAAAATCCTGTGTAACCTTTCCCATTTCCCTCTGTGTCCATACCCATCCAGCACTTGGATTCAGTTGCAGCTCTGTCTTCCCTGAATGCAGACCTTATTCCTTTGGTCTTGGTGGACTTCTGTTCTTTGAATTAATTTTTCCTCAGGTAATAAAAAGCCCACGTGATTCTATGAGTAAGATTTTATGCACATCACTTCAGAACAGGTGCTAAATAATAACATTTACAACCTGAAAAGGAAAGTTTGGTCCTGATAAAGTCATCTAATGGACAAATGACCTCAGAGGTATGCCCAGGAGCACGTTGGATCTGCAGCCAGTTGAAAAGTGCGCGGGTGCCGTGGGCTGCTACTAAGTTGTGCTGGTGTGTTAAACTGCACTGGTGTTCACCACCTGTGGAGCTGGTCCAAGGTCAGGATGGAAGGATCAGGGCAATAATTAGACATCCTGTTTTTCAATTAGAAACCACAGATGCGGTAATGAAAAGCTTTCCAGAACATCACTTACAGTATTATTGGGTTGGAGTTTTTTAATTGGCTCTTAAGATGAATTCTGCTTAAGCAACTAACTGGGCAGTCACTATTCAGCTTGGAAAGTGCAAACAGGCTGGGGCAGCCAAAGCAAAAAGGACTGAATTGATTTTCATATTAATAAGAGGGTTCATTCTAGAGAGAAAAGGTTAATTTGCTTCTCAGTGAGTTTATGGAAGGAGTGCTTGTGGTCAGGGTGATAATTTATAACAAAATCACATGTTTAAAGGCAAAAGTGATTACAGAAAAGCTAGGAGCAGCATTTTCAGTATTATGCAATGGGACTGTCAACAATGTTTTCTGTGCTTTCTTCTTCCCTAGGCACAAGGATTTGAGAAAGAAGCCAGCACAATAGCACTGTCAGCTGTGGCCTTATTTTTCCTCTGCACATCAGATATATTAACAAATGCAGAAGAAGAGACAATGTTGTCTCACACAGCTTTAATGCTGCTCATGCTTATGGTCTGGGAGTACTCCTCAGATGCACATGGCTTTTGTTGGACTTGACTTCCCCACAAAGGTGCTGTCTGAAGGTACTGAATTTTTAATTTCTTTTTTGTTGACATTCCAATTCCTGAGATTTGCGAATTTTCAGAGATGCAGGTAGAACAATTTATGCTTAACAGGATGACTTGACAAAGGTAAAATCATTGCAAATACGGGCTGATTTTTTAAATTTCATTTTAGCCAAGAAGAAACTTTGAGCGACTGAGAATGAGATGGGCTAACTTGTTTCTTTGATATGTCTAGGTTTAGGAGTTGAAATTTTGGCTAGTCACCTCCATGGTTAAGTTACAGTAACAGTGGTGACTGTGCTGCTGATTTTAAGAAGTGATGCAATAAATGTGACTTGAGGAGCAGTGGCAGCAACTTGCCCATCCTACCTTCAACGCTTTATTAAAGGCTTAAGCAAATACGCAAACCTAGACAAGCTCAACAAACAAATACCCAGCAATGTCTGCCCTTTGGAATTTTTTTAAATGAAAAATGCTAACACATCACCTTTAGAACTGTGGGGTTTGCTACAGCTGATGTAGTTTGCGTGGGCGTGGAATGAAAAGCCGAAGTCAGAGTAACATTCAAAAGGCCACACTTCAAATTTCTGCCCCTTCTTGCGTAAGAGTTTGAATTTGCAGCTTTCAAACTACTTGAAAGTAAAGGTTTTGTTGTTGCTGTTCTGTGTTAGCCTGGTCCATGACTGAGGCTCATGGACATTGCTGCTTCTTTCTGGTCTCTGTTCCTGTGTGGGAGAAGCCAAGGAATGGTTCCACTGGTCCATCTCCTTGGCTTAACCTTTCTCCCCCATCTCTTAGCTCTGCCACTGGATAGATCATTCACCTGGTCACATCTTACACAGCTTTCATCTCTCCTGCTGTCCAATACCACTGGCAGGTTCTGGCCTTCTCTGCAGTCTGAGACTTGGGCATCCACATATTTTCCTGAGGGCTCCATCTGTGAGATTATCTGAGTCTGGTTTTACGGGTCTACTTCAGATTAGAACTACTTTAAACTCACCTTGCAGTACAGAAACATCCCTGATGCTCCTGAAGAAATGAGGAAAAAAAAGAGAGCAGGCCTGCACTTTATAAACACTCCTGGATGACATGTACAAAAGAGCATACAGGTATTTTCACAGACTATAAAAAGAGAGTTCAAATTGACCAAGAAATAGATAAAACCAGTAATCTTCAGGATGCTATATGCAGTAAAGATTATGTATTGCAGATCACAAACTATGCTAAAAAGCGTATCTTCATTGCTATGGCAAAAGAATGGTTGCACCTTTCACATTTCCAAGCTCACATGGGGCCATGATAAAATCTCAACAACATGCCATTAAATATGCCTTTACAATGTCTATTCTGCCTAGGCTAGATATATCTGTGAATCCTCCCTTTGCACTGGAGATTAAATAAACTCCCTGGACAGCTGAGAAGAATTAAAGTATGACCTGATAGTTTCTCTGCTTGACAATAATATTGTCTGTCAGTTTGTGCTGTATCCAAGATACTGCTCTCTGGTCCATGCTCAGAAAACAGATATTGATGAGTTTAGCTGATTAGCATCTCTATACTATTTGGCCTTTCACTCTCAAAATATATTTTACAAAATGTTGCAGCAGGTGCTTTCTAGACTATACACAGTGATGCTCAGTGCAAATATTGCCATGTATCCCCTAGCTAAGGCTTTGAAACTTTTTTCCTGTCTTAAAAAAACAGCAGTGCTGTCCAGTTTGGCCACTGGAGCCCAACATTTTGACTGAGACAGGGTTTGTACCCTGTGGGAATATATGGGAAGGCTGTCTGACCACTCCAACCCTCTCTTACAGGACAGGGCATCAGCTGCTAGCTGGTCTAAATGCAGATATGCCAATACCCCAAATATATCCAGTAATTTTGGGTAAGGTATCTGGACAGGTGACAACACAGGGAAGGAACTCTCTGCTACAAGCTTTGAAGCATATTGATGCTTCTAAAAATAACCATGGTCTTACCTGCCACATAAGTGGAATACCCAAATTTTAGTCAAGGAGCAGGTGTTCACCAAGTTGTGTGGGAAGGGAGAGGCTGTGAAGGTCCCTTAGGAAAAGGGTAGAGGAAAGCTGAACACAGGTTTGCTCATGGGCTGCAGCCTGATCTCTGTCCTGAGATGCTTATAAGAAAATGTTTGCTCACCCATTGTTTATGTAATAAAACAGTGCTTCAAACCTTTCATTCATTTAAGTTTTACATCAGAATCACCTGGAATTCCTTTAAACAGCAGTAGTTTGTCAGTAAGTGAAAGGAGCAGGTAACTGTGATATGTCCCACAGGAACCATCACTCACCTCCAAGGCTGGTGAGGAGAGAAGGGGAGACGCAGATCTGGGGAAACCAAGCAGCTTCTCAGAAGAGATCACAGATGGGTTTAACATCCATTGCCTATCTTATTGTAAACAGATGGCCCAATCCCAAAAGTAAGGGAGTGCATCAGTTTTCAGAATTAGGATCTGTGTGCCAAAAGTAAAATTCACACTTTCCACGAAAAGAAAAGCAGTGATAGCATCCTCAGAGACTTCCCCTCCTCAACCAATCTACGGAAAATGGATGGAAATTCCAGGAAACAGTACATAGGCAGCAGGAATAGTTCAAGTCCCTCCAGCCCCCTGGATATAACAGAGCCGAAAATCTGTGCATCACCCACTGATAACATCTCAGACTGGCTCTGCACGAGCTGAGGGTGAAAGGCACAGCCATGAGAAGTCCAAGTCCTGCACTAAACACAAGACAGCTGGGGAGTGATTTGGGCACCACTGAGACCCCTGCCCACACCGCCAGTTGGCCCCAGAGAGACCCAGGGCAGAGGGTGAGAGAGGAGGCAGCTGTGGTGTTCTGGCTCCTGCTTGTTTTCAGTTTATGGCCAAGATGCACTGTTCCAGCTTCCTGGAGCCTGCAGGATTGAACCTGTATGGAAAGCAGTGAAAAGAGGATAAAGTAGCCACAAAGCGTGTGGTGGCATAACACAGATGATGAAATACAATCATGGTTGCAAAAGAATATTTTATGTTCTAGTAGGTATAACAATGAACTAAGGCTGCAATGAAAATACATAAATTCTCCTCTTTTTATTTATTTTTTTTTTAATTTTATTTTCATTAACTTCAGCTGGCTTGGAAGCCATTCCTGTACACACTTCCAAATGCCATAAAGTCATTTATGCACCACTGGAAATTAGTTAAGATATTCAGGTCCATGTTACTACAAACTGCAAGCTGATGACTAAACTATCGCTTCGGAATCCAATTTAAATTGGCCATTTTAGCACAAAGCTACACACTTTTGTTATTGCAAATGGATAGAGCAGTCGTTCTCCATTGTAAAGCAAATCGTATTTTGTTTATCTAGTGTCTAAATGTCCAGTGCTAAAACAATAGAAAAAAAAAAAAAACCCAGAAGTAACAAAGTGAATCATATATTAGCTTTTTTCTCGAGCATGATGACTTTCAAGCACTTTTTTCCCTCCATTTTCAGTCACATCTGAGCTTTTCACTGCAAACTGCTCATATTTGAATTCAGCTTTCTTAGCTATGGCTGATTAAAACTGGAGACAGTATTGCAGATGAGGTCTAAGTAGTACCCTGTAAAATGGCATGAACTCTCCCTCATCCTTACTGAAAATAACCTGTCAGAGGCATTTTTGGATTGCCATGGCCTTTTCACAGCACTGGTGGCTCTCAGTTGTCCCATGGCCGATACCCCCAGATCCTTCTAGCATCAGTCATCCCTAGCTAATGAGCTCCCACTACAGAGCAAAAAAGTGATAATAGTCCCCAAGCCCAAGCCCATTTACACTCTGCACTATAAAATTTAATTCCACTTCTATTACTTTTTCCCCTGAGGTCGTCCAGTTCTCCCTCCCGTGACAGCCTGATGTTTTTCACACTGGTTCCTCCTCATGGTGTCACCAGCAAGTTTCATTTGTGCCCTTTGCAGTCTTCACATGCCAATGCCCCTGAAATAAATATTAAAATAAATATTAGATAAAACCAGACCTGTTTTCCATTGTATTGCTTTATTAACAGCCACAAAACCAAAGTGACTCCATTCCTTTAACAAGGATGTAGAGCAAGAAAAGAGCTTAGCCAAGCACAGGCATCCCAGATATTCCTTCAAGGGCCCCCCATAGCATTACAGATCCACCTGGGATCCAGCCCTTACTGATCCAACCAGGGCAACATCACCAGTGCTGGGGGGCCCCAGCAGCATCAACCCCACCTGGCTGCCAAGAGCAGGGCCAACCCACAGCACTCACAGGGCACGTGGGAGCAGCAAGAGAAAGAAACAGAGGCAGGGCATAGGCCCTCCAGGTGGTGAACACAACAGATGTCTCAGCTTTTCATTTTGATGATCTTCAACTCATCTTGCCACTGGATTTAAATGCCCAGGCTCAGGTGACACATCTTTGTCCTCCAGCTTTCTCCCTGGTCGTGTAATACACACACTTTAATCTGAAGGAAGCCCAAGTAAGTGAAACTCTGATGGCCTTGACTTTTATTCTGAGCACTCTATGCAGGTTGTCTGAAAAAGGAGTGTTATAAAGATTTTTCAAAGAAATTGGGGTCACCTGCTGCAGTGAACTGAACATAATTGGGAAGCACTGTAGATATCCTCTGTTTGGAAATGCATTGCGTGTGGATATGGCTAGTTCAGTTTTAGATGTGTTTCTGGCTTCACATGCTATTTTTAAGAGCTGTAAATGGAGCAGGTCCTGCCCCCCTCCTTCCACCCTCTCCTCCTACTCATTGATTTCTCATCTTAAATTAAATTGGGTATGAACACTGTAACAAATAATTTTCTCTCTACATTATAAGAAGATAGGCATGGACAGAAGTTCAGAAACATACAGCATGTGGCATCTTTACAAGATAAGATCACCACTGCGGCTTTCTGTCACGGGGTTTGCCTTTAAAAATTGTAATCATCAGCTTAGAATGTTTATCATTCTGTGAGAGGGAAACTCTTACCCCTTCCTATGAAGAGAGATGTCTGTGATAAAAGATTGTCTTTATGTTTATCAGAATCTTTTAATTGCCCACAGCAGGCAACCCTTGAGGATCCCTTGTGGTCCTTACAAGCATTTACATGAAGAAAGAAAGATGCCACTATCATTAGAGAAGATGTACATGTTAAAATGCATGCATCTCCTCCAGCCTAAATTTAAAAGTGGAACTGAGAGGTTGCTGGTTTCCCCAGCTTTCTTTGTCCTCACAAGAGACAGGAGCTAGAAAGTGAATATCCCTGCCCTGCTGGCTTTTGCTATTTTTCCTTTCTGCACTGCTGAGGCGAGTCCAGCAGTCCTGGTTTGTTGGATCAGGAGACTGATAACAGCAAAAGCAGACACCCCTCTTGTCTCCCCTAGCCTTTCACGAGTGTCAGCCCCAAAACCGTTTGCAGAAGGTGACAGTTCCACCTTGATGATTCAGCCCAAGCTCAAATCTTTCTAACTTGTGCCAGATATTGCCTGTTTTACAGTCAGATACCAGCTGGAAATGGGAAGACCCAAGCTCCACAAGTAAACGTTCTCCTTGTATCATTTGATACAGAAAAAAGCACAGCACAGCACAGGACATCCTCCTTTGAGGTGCAGAGAGTGCTGCAGGAGTCCTTAGAGCAGCTTGATTAACACACAGGTTGAGGTGATTGGGTATTATTGCTGTAAATCAGACCTTCCAAACAGCTGTCATTTCTTTACAGCTCTCCTCCGAATACTTGACACTTTTTCTTCCATTTATCACAAGTCTCAGGACCATTTCCTTGCTTGGGCCAGGTGGTCAAGCAAAAGATTTAGGGCCTTACCGCCTGTTTCATCCAGGAAAAGAAACTGATGAGGGCATCAGACAACTTGTAGATAATTGTGCACCTTCTCAAGAAAAGGCAAAGTCTCCTTTTTTATCACTTTATGGGGAAATTGAAAAACATACACTCAAATTGCCTTTCTGAAAGGGCCTCCCAGGGCCTTTCCTTGGGCCAGACTCACTTTACACAGCTGGGCAGTGCTGGAACAATGATCACTGACTGCCTGTGATGTCTGTGTGTCACTTAAACACTCCAGCTCTATAGAGAATCAAAATGCAAGTCCATTGTTCTGGCCGGCGGGGTTCCAGCTGCACACATCTCTGGATTGAACAGGGATAAGGCTCCTTCCTGGGCTTTGGAGATGACCATTAACTCAGCTGCCTGCTTTAAGGTGCTCTAGAACTTCTTACAGCCGAGGAGGACAATGATTTTTCCTGCCAGTTTGACCCAATCTGCAGCAACATCCGTGGTGCATCTGCCCAAAGCCACGTGGCAAGGGGATGGCAATCCCTGGCTCTGTACCACGCAGCCAGCTTGCAAGACACAATTTAGCAGCTGGGCTGTCTGCTTCTTCAAAACTGTAGGCTGATTCTTGGTAGCAGGGAGATCATTCTGGATCTAAACCAGATTTATTTGCTGTTTTCCTGAGGAATAACTGAACAATTCAATACGAAGGTTCTTGCTGAAATCTCATGTCAAAGTCTGCAAGAGTGTTCTTATTCCTTTGCTGCTTCTCACACACCGTGCATGTGCTCACCATCTACTTGCCCTTCAGTGCTTGGCAGCCTTTGCTGCATCCAGCCCAGCAAAACGCAGGTGGAACCACAGCAGATGGTGGCACATCCCTGCAAGCCTCCTCTAACAGAGGTAACTCTAAGGGCACCTTCTTCAGGAAAAGCAGATTTTTTTGCTCAAGAAATAGAATATGAAAGGGTCCAGATACCAAGGGTTATGAATCTAGCAATAACATAGCTCTGCTGATAATGAAAATGTTTTGAATAATTTTTATTTGAATAGATCTGCCTGCATTACCAATATCTACTGTGTTGCTTGGTAACTATTTCCTGATACTAGGAGACTGAAAAACACTTTTTCAAAACTGAATTACAATTTTGATATTAAGTTTCACATTTTAGTGGTTTCAGTCTGTCCTTTGTATTGCTGTCTAGCCAGAGCAATATTCTTGGTAACATACTTTTATATTACCTCTTTTTTTTTTTTCTTTTTTTTTTGCTTTCTTCTCTTTCCGAAAGGTGCCCAGTGAGGTTACAAGCAAATATTTCCTACTCCTTCCTTGGAAATATGTTGGTATTTTAAGAAGAGCCAGAAAAATTGTAAAGTGAGAATACAGGTGACCTCAGACATAAGTTGCAGAATTCAGGATGAGTTTCGAAATTCAAGTAGAAAGCAATTCTAAATTATCAGTGGTTGGAAATAAAATTACCACATAAAGTAGTAAAGCAAATGATATTAAAGTGTTGCAGGGAAAATAAGCGAATACGTTTAAATATTAGCCACACTTCTCTGCATTTATTTTGCCGGTGGTGCAGTGCCAGCATTCACTTATTTTCCAGAAGCTGCATTGTGTGGTCATGAGGATAAAGGAAGAGAATAATAATAATAATAGTACTAACAATAATAACAAATGTAATACTGTTGATAGGATCATAATTCAGTAATGAATAAAATACCACAATGCTCTACTAAGTTACTCATTAAAATTTACCTCAGAAAATAAAAAGGGTAATTAAAAAGAGGAAGTGCAGGAAACTGCACTATGCTGCAGTTTTAAAAGTGTATCTGCTGATTTCCTCACATTGCAAATTTCTGTTACAAAGTCATTCCTTCCCGATTTTATGAGGATTAACACGTTCACTTCTGCCTTCTCTGCTAACAAGGACAGTACTACCGAAGGTGGTAGGATGCTTGTAAACGGTTTTGCTGATTTGTGGGTACTTCTGTGACTAAAGGAATGTAGCAGTTGTGTGAGACGACCCCTAATATCTCTTTTTGTTCCCCGACAATGCCAGATTGTGCAGGGAGCTGTGCAGGGAGCTGTGCTTGAAAATTCAATTCCCACCTCTCCAAATATATGCGCAGTGACTTTCTGAAACATGATTTTCACAAGTATCCACTCTTTGTTCATTTGCTTTCTCAAAGGCCTCTTTCGACTGAAAGCTTTAAACTGGCAGTTCAGAACTGTAGAAGAGGATGACAAGAAGGTAAATAATATTTATTTAACAGCTACTGGTAGTAGCAAAATTTTAGCTGATATGCGGGTAAGTGGTTACATCAATTCTATTCCATAACTCATATAAAAGAAGATAGATCTGTAAAATCACTTTAGAACTCCCTTTCTCTGGGTTTGAAGAAATAGCAAAATCTTCACGACAGATGACCAAGGAGTTCTGATTCCCACAAAAGTCCACAACCACTGCGTGCACTTCCTAAAAAGTCCTCCTCAAATTACAGCCAACCAGACCATTTGGTGAGGACTAGGAGTTTCTGTCAAGGCTGTGAAATGTAGAAATGGAGAATACCTGTAGAAAAAGTTGCAGTCTAAAACTTCCCCCAGTTCATTGTCAGGTGAAACTGTCTTCTGACACTAAAAAAAAAAAAATTGAAGGTTTGTTTATCCCCAGGGCCCAACTGTGTCCTAAGTGCCACATTCCTATGGAGGCTGTGGAACGTTCAGCGCTGGAAGTCTGCAAAAAGCAGGTAAGGCAAAACAATCTGGAGGCAAGCTTGCTGTAAGTCAAAGGAACAGTCGTGGTCTCCCTCCCATCATTAGATTTCTAATATTATTAAGAGCATTTAGTAATAATTGCACTAAAAGTTTTGTCCTTTTTACTGCAAGTATGGGAATCACTTAAGCCAAGGCCAGCTGTCTTCCAGAAGGAATGTTATGCTTCAGGTATTTGGGACTCCAGAAGAGACATGTGAGTAGGGTTTTGCTCCGTGCTACAGAAAAGGTCAAACCCTACGGCTGCGATAATCCCCAAAAATTCCAGATTCACAGGATATATTAGAACAGTTGTTTATTCACTGTTTAACTACAGACATACTTAATATTGCCCAAAAGCAGATACTATGGGTGGGGCACATCTCCACTCTATCCCCTCTCACCCAGAAATACGGCATCTGTGATTCTTCAAATTGCTGTGGTGTGGTTTGTTCAATCACACACGAAAATAACGAGACAATAAGGGCAGGATATAGACTTCAAGGTACTACCATCCCAAAATACTAAAAAAAAAATCATGAGCTCCATGCCAAGAAACAATGGTTGAGAAATTGTGGGTTCTCTTCTTTCACTTGGGGTGAGGGGGGTTAAACTTCTAGGGGTCGCATCAACATATTTTATTAAAACCATGAAGTTCTCCTGAGGTTGTAGGACTCAATCTGGTGGAGCTTTTCAAACAGCGTTATCCTAGAGTGAGCCATGCTACTGAAAAATTAAAAAATAAATTCCCTTTTTGCTGAAGGGAAAAACAGCATATTGTTGGGTGGCTTGGTGCTTCATAGGTGTGATAAGCTAAGAACTCAATACTCCTCCCAGGTTCTGGGAATTCATCATCTCAAGGCCTCAGTCCTTGCAGTACCAGAAATTACTGTTGTTACTTCAGTGATCTCTTAAAATCAGACATTTTCCTTGTGTGTTTTTATGCTTTTGATCACTAATATTGCACTGCTTATTTCTCTGTTTTTATTATTGTCAAGGCTAAAATAATCTGTGGGAGAGAAATGCGCTCAGGAAAGACAGACTCCAGTTTTATTCCTCTGCTCACGCTGCAAAATACAGCACACAACAAATCTGCAAGCAAATCTGGATTCGTGACTTATGTGGGCCATTAATATTTAATGCATGCAGTATCTACTCTTTTGCAGGTTTGTCCATATTCTATTCTAATGTCCTGTAAACAGTCTCCAGGTAATTTCTGACATCTCTGGAGCAAGAAACTGCTATGTATACAAAATTCAAACTGTGCTGGAGATGAGAAATGATGGCAGAAATAAGTGTTAGAGCCCTTTGATCCCCCCTCCTCTCTGCAGCAATAAATATATTCAGAAAGGCAGACACGTTGTAGATTTATAAATGTTAGCACTCTGAGTGAAGTCAAACTAATTTACTCTATGAACTTCTCTGACATTATGAAAACTTTACAAAGAGATCATTGCATCTGAAGTATTAAAATACTATAATTTTAACTTAAAAACCCCACTCACCAGACTTTCAAGCTCCCTTCTGTATATCTGCTGTGTTTTGAAGTGTTTTAAGAATAAGTGGGAACACCATAAAGATGGCAAAATAAATTATGCTTCTTGAAGTTTAGGAATAACACTGACATAAAATAAAATGGTATGAATCCATTTTTCATAGATTGAGACTGGCAGTCAGGGAGAGGAAGAGTAGAAGGGGATTGTTCTGAATGAAGGATGGCAATGAGGAAGAGAGCAGTGCCACTGGGAATGTCTAACACGGTGGCAGAAGGGTTGAGCCTTGTCTTTCAGGTGATAAACTCTTGCACCATTTGTCCTGGGGGAAATTAATTGATTGGTGTGAATTCAGGAGTGAAGTAGTTGCAAAGCTGAGAGTGGTGAGTACAGACATCTCACATTCAGCATTGGACTGGGCCATTTTCAAGGTATTTAGCTTGAAGCTGCAAGCTGCAGCCCTTGGCCACGCTGCTCCCATGGAGAAGGCAGGCACTCAGCACCACTGCCTGCAGAGCCACGGCAGCCCAGGCAGGGCAGCAACTGCATTTGCATTTTCAGACCTTTTCCTCTGCTAATAGATTGGAACAAAGGGAAAATCTCGAAAGGAGACAAAGCCCGGAGGCTGGATCTGAGCAGATGATCATGTCTGTCAGGAAGGAGGATAAATAATGGGTAGGGGAGTGCTTTCCCTCCTGATGTGAAGCTCTCTGCTGACAGAAATTGCAGGCACCACTTTCACAGCTTCTATAACAGGCTAGGAAACCATTGATGCCTTAATTAGTTCAGAACAGTGCTCTGCATCTTTTGGGCTGCAACAGAGCTGTAGGAGCTTTGCTCCACTCTCTACGGTGATGCCCCATAGATTTTAAAATCCTGTCCTACTGTTGGTTCTCATCTGAGAAGGTCTCAGCAGCCACCTGTGACTGAGCTAAAGGTCACACAAGACATCTCCATTTCCTGGCAGTTGCCTGGAGGACTCAACCTCTTCCATGTGCTGATCAGAGAATGGCTCCCACCACTATCCAATCCTAAGGGAAGCAATTGAGTGAAACCTTAACCAGAGATGTACCCCTGCTCCGTAAAGCTAACAGAGGTGGCTATCCAAATTTCAGCACCCGGGTTAGGCTGCTGAGACTTAGCTTGGATACTCTTCTTCACAGCACCATCTAGTGCTACTTATGCAAGCCACAATTTTCTTTGTCCTTGCCTTTTCTCACATAAATACAGGAAAACACATACATTTTAAGAGAAAATAAACACAGAATGGACCCAAGTCCTTCCCCCCCCAAAAAAAAAAAATGCATAAATAAATACTGAGGATTTTTTTTTTTTTTTTTTCTCTGAGGAAATAATGAGAGAAAAAAATCACACCGATAGGTATGCAGTGACTTGCAGTCTAGAAACAATGCTGGTGAAGTTGTTACAAGAACCTCAACAAAGCAGGAAAAAAAAATAAAATAAAATAAAATGCTGCTTCTTTAACTACACCTTTAGTCTGGACTAACAAAGTGTGTGTGGTCAGGTGTGTGTTTGCCTTGATGGATTCTTTGCCTTTTATATGACTTGCTCACTTTTTCTAACCTCAGAAACTTTTTCTAACCTCTAACCTTTTGCTTAACATTGTTAAAACATCTTTAACTTCACTAAATAATGAGTGCCAAAGATAAAGATTGCCTTTGCCAATAGCTCAACAACCTCCATCAATTACAGAGTCCTTGCAGGAAACATTCCCTCCTTAATGATCATTGCCACAAGAGGCAAACATTTCACAATCTCTCCCCCAAAATTTGATTTGTTCTTTGCTATGGTAAAAGTAATCGAAAAAAGAAGAGAGTCAAAATAAAAAAATAAAAGAAAGGCAAAAGATGAAAAGGACAACAGGAAAAAGGGAAAAATAAAGGAAAAATAAAGGGAAAGAGGAGGGAAAGGGTGGAAAGAGAAAAAGGGGAAAAGGAAGAGGACAAGGAAAAGGAAAGGGAAAGTGAGAAAAAGTGAACATAGCCAAGCAAGAAAACCATTTATTTTATTTAATTTTTAAAATCCTGATTGTAAATAAACAATTTAACTTTTCCAATGATCCTGAAAATTGCCAAAATATGGAAGGGGAAAGCAGCCAGAGGTTTGCCCAGGGGTTTTTCACATGATCACCTTGTACTGCTACAATAAATTCCTAGAGAGTCTTCTGGAGATCACAGTGGGAACCAACTGGAGAAAGCTGCAGTGAATACCAGAGCACTGCATATTGATGGGAGCTGGATGTGTGAGTGATAACCAAATAATGTCTAGTCGAGTCTCATATTCATTGATTGCAACTTTGTAATTTGACCTTGGCAGCTTGTAAATTTTCAGGACACTATCCTTAAAAGCAATTCTGTCGTGTTATACTTTCAAAGCACTGCTTTCATGGCCAGGCTTTATGGGGAAAGGTATGTGTTTTAAATAGCTTCTGTGTAAAATCCCTGCAGGGGATGCCAAAGGCAGACTAATGACCACTGGTGGAGCTGCAAATGGAATTGGATAATATATTGATACCAGCAGTAAACAGTATTCGATTTTAACAGCAACTAGTATAGAATAACATGTCTAATTTAATTTATGAACCTAATTTAAACATTGGAGAGACTTGACACAGAAAAACTAGTTGCTGTGTTGTTCCTGCACTTTTATTTGCTGCCCATCAGGAAAGGGGAAGGATGTTACAGCAACTGATGTTAATTTGTTTATCTGCTTATGCTGTTGGTATTTCTTGCCTGCTTGTGGCCTTTTTGCAAGTAATTCTAGCTGCTCTTAATCCTGATTCAAAGAAACAATTGATTTTCTTGTTATGATTTATTGTCATTGATCAGAGTGCAAATAACACGTTTTTGCTTTTGGCACTTTGTACAGCCATAGCTGAAGTTACCAACCTTTTTCTATTTCTCTCTGCAGGGAAGAACTGTGGCTCCAGAAGTGCAAATGCTCTTTCTTTGTGAGCAGCTTTGCCCACACAAGTAAATCCCTGTGAAGTCACTGGGATAATTCACATGCACAAGACTGTGTCACCTGGGGCCAGGACAATGGTGTGCAGCTCCGCTTGAAAGTTTCTAATTCTCCTTTTCCTTATGGCACACACCTTTAGAGATTTTCAAACTATTTATATTAATAATTGAGAAAGCTGGGGGCCTGAGCCTGCCTGAACTTAAGTTCTAGCATAACTTTGAAAGACAGCAAGGGGTCTTTACAATAAACAAACAATAAAATCCAGCTTTCTTTTTTTAGGTATTTGAATGATGACCTTATGATGTATATTGAAATGAAAGGAAGAGGCGTTCTCCAAATTTTTTGCATAAAATAAAATAAGCATTACTAACGTCTATCTGACTCATTTTCAGGTCTTATAGGCCTGTCTTGCTTTCCATGTACCTTTACTAAACAAAAATGGTCACTATATTCTTGTAAAACTTAGTTAAGTAGGAAGATTTCACTCTGGCAACCACTGAAAGACAAAATGTACCATAAAAAACCTTAAATATGTTCACTAAATGATATCTTTTACTGACTAATAAGGAAAATATTCCTGACTTTCACAAGGAGAATAATATTAATTTTTTTTTTAATATTCTTTTGTGCTGTTTAAGTGTGGCTTTTGCTTGGCTTTTGGCATCAAACTTCTGCAAGAACTCTCCATCTTGTACAAAATTAGAATTCCTTCACTGAGAGTGAAAGGGAGGAGGGGCTTGACCTTCTGTGACCCCCAAACAAGGGATTAGTCATGTTTTCAAGAGCTGCCCCTTCCTCCAGGTGCTCTGTTGGAATCATGGGTGTGGGTCAAGATGATGCTCATAAAGAAAGCAGCACTGCAGCACAATCTCAGTGGGATTTCTCCTGCAATGCTCCATTTGCAGGATCAGAGTTTTCTGATCAAAAAAATTAAAAAGAAAAAGAAAAAATTACATTGGAGAAATTGTCTTACAGCTCATCCATTTCTGTTTTCCAAACGGTGCCTAATAAAAAGAAAGATGATAATTATTCGCATTCTGAAAACTGGAATTTGTAACATTAAGAGTCTTTTTTGCTCCACAAATCTACACTCTGAGAAAGAGAATCCAACAAATGTTTCATGTACACTGTCTGAGACAACACTTAAAAACACAGGTATTTCAGGCTTAGTAGCAGTAAAAAATTAATTAATTTTGCTCTGAATCATCAATAGCTAAATAGCTGAAAGTAGAAATATTTTTACAAACATGCAGAGAAAAAATAGATTTGGAACAGAAACTTTTTTGGCAAGTATGAGTCTAACAGTATTTCAAGTAGATGAGATATTGATTCTCCAAAATAAATAAATAAATACAAATGGTAAAATATTTATAACTTCAAAACTATCTGCAAAGTTAACAATGTCACACTTAGAAAACCGATAAGAAAAAAATTCCTTTCTATACAATTGCCATGACACAGGATTTCTCTCACTTTTCCTTTCTGAGGATAGCAGCATGCATGGCTGGAGGAAAAGTACGCAATCTCAGGAGTGGTTCCTGGACTTTGTGGTCCAGGTCAGATCAATTTGATAAGCAAAGATGTTAAAAAATCTGCAGTCAGTGTCCAGACTGGTTATTAAAAGAGCAACAACAGCAAAAAATCCCAGCCCTCCAGCAAACTCAGGCTGGAGTTTCAACCCTTTCCCTGGACTGTTCCTGGGAACTGAATGCTGTTAATTTGGTTGCATACGCTTGATGAGAGCAATAAGGAGATGTTTTCAGACTGACAGCAAGTCTGAGCAGTGCTGCACACTCCATGTTCTCCAGCTGTGAATCAGTTCCAACCCACAAACCACAAACGTGTGTTCAAGCCCTAAGCCGGTGTCCTTTACCTTTCAGCTGCATTTTGTGCCTCATACCAAGCTCCATGTTCTCAGGCCGTAAAGCTCAAGAGAAGCTGTTGGCATCCAGCTGCCCTGGCTCGTGGCAGCAGCATTTTTATTAGCATTTTTATTATTCCTCGGTAGGATCCTACTGCTCATGCAGAGTTTGTGTGTAATAACTCGGCTTGCAGCTAAGCAGTGATTTGGAATCTGCAGCAGCACTGATTTGAAACCCGTGAGCCAGCAGCCCTGTAGGTCACAGCTGCCCTCAGCCCTGCAAGGCTCAGTGCTGCTTCGTACCTGGCCCTGAAGGGCTCAGCAAACTCCAAGCCCATCTCCAGATGAGAAATGTCTCCATATATCTGTCAGTTTTCAGACCAGAGCTCAGGGTTGGAATGGCAAAAAGGGGGAGAGAGAGAGAGAGAGAATGAAACCGCCTATAATTCTCAGTAATCTGAGAGGGACATACTGTGTAGCTGAGTTGAAAGGCTAAATTAGTTCTCCCAGGTTTATTTCATTAAAAGACTGCAGAAGTATTTCAGCTGCAGCAGCAACAAGAACCAGAAGGCTTTGCATGGGCAGGTTTTGGTAGCAGGGGGGCTGCAGGGGTGGCTGCTGAGAGAAGCTGACAGAAGCTTCCCCCACACCCAGCACAGCCAATCCCTGGCTGCTCCAAAGATAGATGTGCAGCCGGCCAAGGCCGTGCCAAGCAGGAATGGGGGCAACGCCTCTGCGATAACAGATTTAAGAAGAAGGAAAAAAAGTTATCTCACCATGTAATCGTGGCCCGAGAAGTGCAGGACGAGAACATGTGAGAGGAACAGCTCCGCAGACACCCAGGTCAGTGCAGAAGGAGGGGCAGGAGGTGCTCCAGGAGCTGGAGTTGAGATTCCCCTCCAGTCCGTGGTGAGACCATGGTGAGGCAGCTCTGCCCCTGCAGCCCATAAAGGACCACAGGGATGCAGAGATCCACCTGTCAAAAAAATAGAGCACATCACTAATTTACGTCCCAACGAGGCAGCATCTCACTTTTGTCCTTGTAGCTTGACTCTGAGAATATTTGTGGAAAGAAAACTTAGACTTAGCAATCAAGAGCCTCTGAATCAAGATTGATTTTTTTTTTTTTTAATTTTGTTTTTGTGTTACAAAGTAAATTTTGTATTGATGTGATTAGTTTATCTGTAACACGTAGCCTGATCCCTGCTAAATTTATCCAGTATAACAACTAGGCACGGCACTTAGTGCTACGGTCTAGTTTACAACTGGTCAAAGATCAGACTTGATGAAGTGAATTACACCAACATTCTGACTACTTATAACTTATATTTCACTATAAGAATCCATGAGTAATCAAAACATATTACGCTCTACCACTTCACCCATATATCCCATATTAGTGATTTTTGGATTTAACTTATCAGTAGAATATCCGTGGGTTTTTGTATCCAGGGACTTGTTAAATTGTGTCTGATAAAAATGAAAAAAAAAAAAAAATTAAATTTATGAACTTGGGAAACAAAGATAATAAGTGGGAGTTTAATAGTTCCTACAGAGCCCTGGGAAGGTTTTGTGGACAAGGTGAAAAATCCAGAGTTCACAATTGCATGCTTATGATCAATAAATTTAAGTGTGCTGTAAGACACTTGATGAATCATGGCCTTGGAATATAAAAGCTTTCTGTTGATGCTTTTTCCCTTCAGCTCCAAAAATTGAAGTCTCTGTACCTCGGTTTCTGAAATGTGGTCTTCTCAGAAATACATTTTCCCGAAAAGAGAATTAAGGCAGGCAAGCATTTCAGGTATTCTTCTTCAAGAATCTCTCATGAAAAACTACAATTTTTCTGTCATTGACTCACTATAAAGCAACTCCGGGCTTGTTGTGGCCAGTAAGCCTCAAGGACAAGTACATATTAAATTGTGAAAAATGAAATGGAAATGAAAAAGGAAAAATATCCGTCCAAAACATATCAGAAGGCCCTGGCCACCATACCAGGGCTACCGTGTGACAGGTTGTGGATTTCAGGGAGTGTGCTGGTAAATGGTCTCTGTATAGAGATTATATAAGGTACAGCTGGAAGCAGGACAATGAGCAGGAAGTAGTATGAGGATTTTTTTACCTAGGAATTGGAGGGATCTGAAAAAATCTGAAACATTTTGATTTACTAAGTTTCTATTTCCTTGAAGAGCTGGATTCTGTCTCCCTGACTTATTACCTACATCTTGCTACAATGCTACATTTGCTACATTTTAATTGTGGTCCCTTCGCCAGCACTACAACTCTGACGTATTTCAAAATACCTTTGAAATGTTGGTGTTCAGCATCTTCATATCCACTAGATGTCACTCAATAGTCATCATTTCCAGCACTGACATAAACACACACAGAAAAAAAAAAAAGGCAACAAATGGGTTTTTTTATTCAGACAAAATGATGTTCTTTCAAAAATTTGGTAGTCACTGTTTAAAGTTGTGATGTCTGAAATGTTGTCATCATCACTTCAAAAATTATAACTTTCAGCTGATTCCATTAGAATATCTGGTTGCCACCTAGTAATTACATATTCCTTTAATAAATATAATTCTTTCAAAGAAAAAAAAAAAAAAAAAAAAAAGACAATTTGGAGGGTGATGGACTTGTTGTTAATGGTACTTCTGGACCATGACGACAGTGTTCAAAATTTTGATCTGCATGATGCCTACTGAAATTTATCTTCAATGATATTTTCTAGCTTATATATTCATGCCCTGTGGGGTTTTGCTGTTAGCAGTTGTTTTGAATCCATATCCCCCAAAAATACCCAGGACAGGTGGAGTCTCTCTTACCCTGCTTGCAATGGTGGGTTTCTACCTGGCTGTTCTGTTCTCTAGCTCCCAATTCCAGGCATTTGTTCTTGTATGCTTTCAGAACTGTAAGCACATCACAATGCAGATGGCTTTTCTTGAGACACTAAGCAAAGAAAATTTTCTCTAGCCCTCAAATGATTTCCTTGTCTTTTTCCATACTCCCTTGAGCTTCCAAACAGCCTTTTCAAAATATGGGTACTAAAACCATTCCCAGTATTGTGATACCAAAAATATTACACATGGGGAGAAAACAGCTCCACACACCCAATTATTACTGGTTTATATCATTTTCTTTCAGAAACAAGCTTATAATTGTGTTGTGATATATCTGGTTCTTACATTGTTTCAGGGCTACCTTGCTGTCCCACCTTCACTAGATTTGTATTTTCCTTGATGTTGCTAACGTCCCTCACAAACTCCTATGGTCAGTATGAGAGGAAAGATAGTGTCTTTACAAACAATTTGATGGGTGAAGGTTTGGGTGTCAATGTCTTTGAAATGGGTCTTAATGTCTCTACTGACTCTGGACAGCAGGTTTGTTCTGGAGCCCAGACAGCTTGGCTCCTGAAGCAGACAAGGGTCCGCACAAGCCTGAGTTTCTGAACTTTGGGGTGACATAATAGTTTTGAGGGGGCATATGTAGACGGTTTGGGAAGGCTGTACCTTCCCAGTACTTCAGCCAATGGGGAAAGGAAGAGGGCACCTTGTGGCCAGGAGTTTGGGATAAAAGGGAGGTTGCACCCTCTGAAACCTCAAGAGAGAAAACCCCGCAGGCATGTGCCCCAGTGGACTCTCTCTCTTTATCGGAATAAAGTTGCAGGACTCCTCTGCCTCCTTTTAGGTCATAAACCTCTGTCAATTGGGAGCTCTTTTGGGATCCTTCCACCATCCAAGGACAGCACGTGGCAAGAGGAGTTGGAGGTGCCTCACCCAGTTTTGGTGACCAGCTCCCTTCAGCGCTGGCCGGCACCAGGAGATTGATTGGGTACACAAGACCGTCCAGGAGACAGACGAGAGGTGGACCAGGGGGGTCCATGAAGAGTCCTCAGGGAAGAACCACTGGACATGGANACCACTGGACATGGATGCCCAGAGGGGGCAGTGAGGGAAAGTCGAGAAGGGTCTCGGCAAATCTCACCAGTGAGTACAACTTTGAGGAGTAAAACACAGTGGGATGCCCAGGGTGGGCAACAAA
>VZTE01000364.1:560927-639016 GCA_013397775.1 Eulacestoma nigropectus | reverse complement strand
TATATCTATATATATCTATCTGTCTTATATATATATTTTAAATAGAGTGGGTCAAATTCTGCCCTTGCATGTGTGCGAACAAATTTCAGAGAACTAGTATTGTGTGAGAGTAAATGAAGGCCTGATTTCACCCAGAATGAACACATTGGATCAGATCCTAGGGAGATGGAAATTTTCTACAAGCTTTAATTCCATTCAAACAATTTTAACTTGTATATGTTATTTATCTGAATTTACTTTGCTTCTCTTGAGCAGTTGGCATGATACGCTTGTTGATAGAAGACTTCATTAAAAGGTATTAAATTGGGAAAAAAAGGAAAGCTTTTCCATCAGGAAACTTTGAGCTTGGTAGTGAAGCATAGAAAAGGCAAAAATGTGTCAACTCAGCTTTAAATCCCCTCTGGTCTGTGTGTATCCACCACATATGTCCAATACACATGGACATTGTTTGGATTATGTAGTCACCTCATATTTCTTTCCCAGAACTCTAAATGGGACAAGAGGCAATGGGCAGGAGCTGATGCCCAGGAAATTCCACCTGAACACGAGGAAGAACTTCTTTTTCCTGTGCAGTGCCCGAGCACTGGGACAGATTGCCCAGAGAAGCTGTGGAGTCTCCCTCACTGGGGATATCCAAGGACCCTCTGGACACAGTCCTGTGCCATGTCCTCTTGGATGACCCTGCTTGAGAAGAGAGGTTGGACCACATGACTCACTGAGGTCCCTTCCAACCTGACCCATTCTCTGATTCTGTGACTCAAATCAACTCAGGGGACAGAGTTTGTTCACCCGATGAGAAAACACCCACCTCCGGGTTTTATCTCCCTTATTAAATATGTAATCCTATGCCTTCTTCTCTTTACATGATTAAAATCCTGTTACAGAATTATAAATTTCCTCAAGGACTTTCCACTATATTAGTTGCTGTTACTAGTTCATAAATACACATTTATTTTGCAACACCAGACCATTGCACTATTTTATAGAAACAGCGAAGCACGAAAATACCACATTACTTTCAAAAATGGAATTAATCCAAAATTCATAAGGCCTGGGTTTGGGAAAAAAATAAAATTTAATATTAAAGTGTAAAATACAGTTTTTATCTTTTATTGGTTTGGATAAAAAGGAGTTTATTTTCTGTCTCAAAGTCTTATCACATCTGCAATTCAGGACCATATGTCCACCTAGCCTCACATAAAATGAACTAGACTGCTTTGGCATGGCAAAATCGAGTTGCCTCAAGATGGGAACATACAATAAAGCGATGATTCAGGTTGGAAGGACCTGTCTGATACATCCTTTAGTTATAAGCACAAAAAAAATGTTGTGATTTGCTCAGGATCATATATGACCATTTTACAAGGGGTATAGAAAGTGATCTTGGGCAATCACATTATGTTGATGACCCAATGTGAAAATCTTGTGTATTCACTACACAGGACTGAAAACATTGTAAAAGGTTCTTGGAAATACTACTTTGGAAATCAGCTTTGATTCAATCCCAGATAAAAACCATCTTCTCTCATAACAGAGATGAAGTGCAGAGGAAAAGAGAGTAACATAAATTCTATTAAGACTACTGTAATTTTTTATAATCTTCTTTTAACAGGTTTTTTTTGTTTCCTTTCTGTTTTTCACAAAGCATAATTTCCACTATATTCATTTCCCTATGGTTTATCAGCTATTTGAGACCCCAGAAACCTCTTCACTCTAGAATTCTGCTTGTTTTTGGACAGCATTAGCTGCAAAAATACTGATCTTTGTCATTCAGCCTTTTTCTAGGAGTAGATGCAAAAATATATGGCCAGTAATGAGAAGTAAAATGCTTTAGTTGCTATTGCCTACAATCTCAATCCTTCTAAACAGGGAGACTGAGACTAAAAATCTCTTTTTAGGCTCCCAGATGTGAGCTGGCTAGCATTGACATTAAAGAAAAAACAGCTTTTTTGAGAGCAGTAGCATCCTGTAATCATTTTAGGACACTGAAAAAACAAGACAACTATGAGGAAGGAAGATTATTTTCCAAGGTGAGCAGTAGCATTGGCCTAAATCCTAGAAGGTAAGGATAGCATTGTAATTTGCATGTTTTATCTGGAAGCTTTACATTGGGTTACTTTTTAATTAAGCAGTAAATTTTTTTACCTGACAAGGTTGAAATTGGTTCTGTGCTGCAGCAACAGTGTCTGGTCAGTGGTGAGAAAAATACATAAAAACCAGATTTTTCTGGTGGGGGCAGACTCAGCCTTACCTGTGTATGCAGGAGTGGAGAATGCAGAAAGGGTAAAGCAGATGAACTTTTGGGAGTTTTCCCTGAAAAAGGAACAAAGGAAAGGTCAAAATATCAACGTGAAGAACTGACAGCTCAAATAAGACAGCAAAAAAAAGAAATATTACCCAATTTTATATGGTATCCCTCAGATTAAGTTGCTGTCACACTTCTGCATCAAGAGATTGGGGTTTCAGGCAGCTTGATGCTGTGTCCAGTAGGTCTCGGGAATTTGAGCAATTTCCACACACTGTCCTTGATGTGTGACAGTTCAAATGACCTCAGTCACCTTTGGGAAATATCCTTCCAGCACGAGATGTAGAGACCAGCCTAAGATACTGCCTAAAATAAGAGGTAGACAGAAACAGAGAGAAAGTGGACCTAATAGATTCATTAGAGCTAATTTGTAGCAAAGTTCTCTGAGTTCAAGGCAATGAAAAATGTTCTGATTTTTATTAAATGTATACATATGTAGTTCTTTAGGTAGAAGTGATCTAAAAAACTCTTAGTTCTTGGAAAGAAGGAATGCACATGTAATTATGTATATTAGTGCCAGTAAGCCTACACCAGCTTACTACTGCTATCATGCAAGAGAACTTGAAAAGAGAGTATATACAGTCACCCACATACCTATTTTCAATGTTTCCCTCTGCTTTTAACTCTTCTGACATTCTACACCTCAAAAAGGAGAAAATGCATTCAAGAAAGGACAAGATGCTCCTCTGGTTTTTTAGCTGCCAAATCATTTTTCCTCTGTCAGCCACTGAAGCAATGAGGCTTCCACCATTAATCCACATGTTCTCAGGTGATAGCTGCCCAGCCCCTGTAACACAGGGAGTTTTCTGGCTGAGCTCCTGCTGATCATCACCACTGCATGCCCTTGATTCATGGCAGCGATATCATGGTGCTGACAGGAAATAAGAACGTGCAGGAATGTTGACAGTTGAAAATACCTTGTAGGATTCAAAACCAATTTTATGAAACAAACTTCTAAGAAACTTCCAAATTCAGACATATCAGTTTCATTTATAGTGCTTTTTGTGGGTTTGTGCAAACTAATCTCTTCGCCTAACTAGATTTGTATGAGCCTTTTCTGCTCCATGTGTTCAAACATACCCCCAAGTCAAGAAATATCTGTATTCTTTGATTGCTTTTAATCTCAGTTCTCCAAGAGCTGTTGAAAAGATGCTTTGCTTCAGCCTATAGCATTTATAAGAGTCAGTGGTTAAACCAATTTTTTGTCAGTTAAACTGTCAGTGAATTAAAGAATTTACAGAGAAAAAAAGCAGGAGCAGTGTGAGAAAAAATCCATGCTGTTTTGATAGGGAGAGCAAAACGATCCCACGGTATCAACATCCCAGTAAGATAGCACTAAGAATTCCTTATCTACAGTAGTCCATCCAGTAATATTGAAGCTTACAAAACAGTTTGAAAATGGCCAGCTCTTTGAACAGTAAGCAAGTTCGAGAAGAAAGAAGTTTAGCAATGAAATGGATGAAAAAAACCACAGTGTCATGAAAAGTACATACTCTGAATTTAAATTTCTGGGTCTCAAACAGAATAGAAATAGACAAAACATAGAGAATGGTGTTCTTTACCCATAAAAAAATTGGTATTGTGACAATGCTCAGACCCCTGTGCAGTGATATCAGTGGATGAGCTCCCTGGGTGTTTACTGACATATTCCTTGAACCCAAAACTTTCTAACTGTGCCAAAGATCTCACTCTCATGACCAGTGGCAGAACTCAAGGAAATGACATGAAGCTGAGTCAGGGGAGGTTCAGGTTGGATATCAAGAAAAGGTTTTTCACCTAAGGGATAGTTGAACACTGGGACAGGTTCCCCAGGGCAGTGGTCACAGCACCAAGCCTTACAGAGTTCAAGAAGTGTTTGGACAACACTCTCAGGCACATGGTGTGACTTTTGGGGTGATCTGTGCAAGGCCAGGAGCTGGACTTGATGATCCTGATGGGTCCCTTCCAGCTCAGCACATTCTATATAATCTATAATTTAAAACTTCGTGAATCTTTATGGCTCTCCACATGTTTTCGTATAAAACATAAAGAACAAAGCAAGATTAATTTACACCAACACTCAGTGGTTGTACAGATCCCCTGAACAATTATTCCCACCCCAGAAAATCCCAGAAAATGCACTGAAGGGGGCAGTCCTACAGTGCCAGAAAGTAACACCTCTGAACTCTTTTAATAGGGACAAGAAATCTTGTCCGAAGACTGGACACCACATAAACACGGGGAATGATGTTGAAAACTGGCTGAAAATCTATGCCAAGCTACAAGAAGGTGACAAGACAGCCTCATTCCATAGATTATTAGTTCCCATTTCACTTTGTTAAAGAAAATAGGGTTAATGTTACTGGCATTAAGAGATGGCTTATCTGGCTGCTGCATTAAGCCAATGCTGAGTATTTCTAAAGCTAAAGATTTTCTGGAACATCTTCCAAGTCTCATACTTGGAAGAAAAACAAATGAGAGAAGGACTAGACACATAAAACAAGAGAAAAGTAGAGGATAAACCCGGTGGTTAGAGAAGACATAAGAGGAGAATTTTCATCAGTTTCGTTTTACTTAATATGCTCAGAGATCTCCAACAAGACAGAAAATCCTTAATCAGTCAAGCAGAGTATTTTAATCCTTACCTTGCTATAAGCATCAATAGATCAATCCATTCTTTAAAAGGATCTAGCATTAAATAGTAAACTAGCTACACACACTGTAGAATTATCACAGCCTAAGGACATCAAACAAATGGACAAAATGGTCACACTTAATTGTTTTAATCAACCAGTCTTCCTTATACACGTTTCTCCTGATTTGTTTCACCATTTATACATTTTAGCAAACAAAGGAATTAATGCTCATTGGCTGCACAATTCTCTTATTCTATTGGTTAAATTAAATTAGGGGGATGGCTTTGGTAGTCACAGATGAGCAGTTGCTTCTTTACACAGTTTGCCACAGTGGGAATTTTTTTCTGGGTGCATTGCCTAGGATGTGAGAGCCAGAACCTCCCCAGGCCTGGAGTCAGCACCATCCTCTCATTCCATTCTGTGCCCAACTCATGGCAAAGTCCTGTGGTAACAGTGTTTGAGACAGGCAAGTGTGAACTGTAAGTCCTTACAGCCTCTCAAAATGTTTTTTATTGTAGGTTTAAGATCAAGAGGGAAGGTAACATCCAAAGACAATGAAAACCCCTCTAGAATTTTTGGTCTCTCTGTGTTTTGGTAGAGCCGCATCACAATACGAGACCCTGCAGAAATGAAGGGCACTTGTCACACCCCTCTCAGTGCTGTGGGCTGTTTGTAAGGTCCCTGTCACTAACCATCTTCTTGCTCACAGCTAATACACACTTCCAGAATAAAAAGAGAGCTTAAAAATATCAAGTCTAGTTCAAATTAGGAAAGCACTTTTTACCCTGTTATTTTGATAGCAGCTGTGATAGGAATAGGAGTTTAATGACATAAAGGCTCAACAGAAGAGAGGATGGCAGATTTAGGACAAATGAAAACTCTACTTGTGAATTGCATTCACCAATCCTTATGAAACAGTAAAATACTGCTGTCTCAGAGGTTTCAATAGTGTCAGAAATCATCTCATTTTTTAACTTAAATATTTTAGTAAAGTTTAAGGAAAACTCCCTCAACAGCCATACTCACACTATGATTCTGTGTCCATTTTTCACAAAGTGCTATATTTTGGGCCTGGCTCAGCCATTTGTGACATTTAAAGAAAAGAATTTTAGGTAAAGCTTTGAGATTTTTCCACAATGTCTTTTCGCTAAGCTGAACAAAAGAAAAGTCAAGTTAAAACCAGTGATGCTTCCTACTCTCCTGAAAGATAACATGCAGGCAATAAACTGCTGTGTAAAATGACACTGTCAACAGAATGTGGGGCTCTAAAGGCTTTCAGTCTTTGTTACATGTATCACACCCCTTTGGAGGTAACAAAGCAGAAACAAGACCCTGAAATACAGCATTAAAAACCCCCCAGTCCTGTGCAGACACCATCCTTGGAGACGAACACAAAGGGAAGCAAATTTAGAATTGACATTAAGCCAATGCTACTCAAGGCTGCATCTGATCCACAACCCACTTTTGTGTATTGGAGATTGCTGATGGGGGCTGGAAAGTAACAGAGTTTTTTATTGGAAATCAAAAGGCAGAGAGGTGGAGGCAGAAAGCAAGGATCACTGTCCTGTTACTATATGACACGGGCACACACAAACCAAATAACTATTTGACATCAGTCTGCAGCTGCTGCAGACAGGCTGGTGAGAAGCAGGACAGTGCTACAGAAGTGAGTGTAGCAATGAGCATTTGCATAAACTGAAGATCTGTCATCTAGAAGGCAAAAAGGCAGAGGCCACGGCATGTGCAAAGGTATCATCCTCTCTCATATGTAAGAAAAGAAGCCTATTTTTCTCTCTTTTTGTACTGGAGTCAGACAGCAAGCTTGATGGAAAAGTTTCTTGAAATAAAGGCCATACCACTAGTACTTCCCATGGACAAATTCATTTATGGAGTCCTTCAGCTGATGACAACAACAAAGAGGCTTTTACTTAGACTACAAAGTTTTCAGCTAGTAGTTGGCCTTTTTGTCCCTTTTCTATCTATAGGTCATAGGTGTAACAGAGATTACATTTCTGCTTTTATTTTCTGCAACAATTTATTTAGCACCTCACGTCAAGAGGCAATAGGCCCATCCTGAAACACAGAGGGACCTGTCTGACCATAAAGAAGCACTTTTTTCCCTGTGAGAGAGACTGACCATCGTCCCAGATTACCCTGGGAGGTTGTGGAGTCTCCCTCCTTGGAGTCTCCCTCCTTGGAGATATTCAAAAGCCATCTGGACCTGGTACTGAGTAACCAGCTCTAAGTAACCCTGCTTGAGCAGGGGGGCTGGACCATCTCCAGAGTGGGTGCAGGGTATATTCTGATTTTTTATCTGATCTGCCAAGTCAGGGTCTTATTTCTAAATGAAATGTATCATACGAAGATGGTTCTGGGCCATGAACACCCTGCACTTGTGTATGTTTGAGCTGAAAATGAGCAGTCTGATGGAAATTTCAAGTATAAATGTACTTAGGCTATATAAGATTTTATGGAATGAAAGAGAAGAAATGTGCAAGATAAAGAGATTTCTTACAAGCAGTAATTCCAATGCAAAATCTTGAGATGAAACTGTCACTTCGTATAGCTTACGAAAAATAGGAAATGTTCAATAAAAGCCTGATGCAACTGTTTAGCAAGTAAATTAGTGCGTCTACCTCTCTTTCTTCACAACTACATTTCAAACCATTACGGAAATATCTGAAAATACCACTATGAAATCCCCATTATTTATTGTCAAATCTACAGTGAACAGTGAAAGAAAAATGTCCTCCTTTTCAAACTCAAATAATCTCTTAGCATGAGCCTCTCCCGCTGAGATTACTTATGGAAGTTTTTAAAGACAGGAGGGTCAATCCCAAAGTATTTGTGACACGTAATTACGGCTTCTCTCCGAAACCGCAACAAAGAAAAGCTGATTATTATTTCAACATCAATCATCCCGACAATTACAAATATTTGCTCCATAGGGTAAGTGGATGCATCATGTCATCTTTATACATAGCTTCGTGCTATTGGAAATGTAAGCTGTTAGCATTCTCTCTAGGTTTCTTGTTTACTCCTCCTGTATGAAAATTTTACTAATTAAAAAAGAGAAGACTCCCAAATGTAATGCACATTCAATACAAGTTAAGTCTGGGAATGTGCCTGCTAATTTCTCAACTGTGAAATCACTGCAGTAATATTTCAATGACTTCAGTAAAAAATTGCATTCTTGGAAAATTTAGAAATACTGCAGTGTCTTACTGCACTGAGGTATGACAATGGAAAAATTAAGTCACTCAAAGAACTTTAGGTCTACCTGGGATAAACAACATTAAAATTTCCAGTTGAGAAAAAATTGCCTTTACCGTTTGTCCTGGTTTCACCTAGGACAGAGTTAATTTCTTCTCAGCAGCTGTTACAGGGCTGTGGTTTGGATTCAGAATGAGAATGGTGTTGATAACACACTGATGTTTTGAGTTTTGCTAAGCTGTATTTCTCCTAAGTCAAGGAGTTTTTTCTTGTCTCATGCTCTGCCAGTGAGGTGCTACCCAAAAAAAAAACCTGAGAGGGAGCACAGCCAGGATAGGTGACCCAAACTGGCCAAAGGGATATTCCACACCATAAAATGGCATGCCCAGTATATAAACTGAGAGGAGTTACTTGGAACGGGAGACAATTTGGGTTTGGGAAGGCAAGTCTGGTATTGGTCAGCAATTTCATTGTGCATCTCTTGTTTTCCCTTTTTATTATAATCAATATTATTATAATTTACCATTATTGTTGTATATTACTTTATTTTCAAATATTAAAATATTTTTGTCTCATCTTACGAGTTTTACTTTGATTCTCTTCCCCATTCTATCATGGGGGGGAGGGTAGGAAGAGGGGAACATATGGCACCATTGAGTGAGCTTCTGTGTGGTTCTTAATAGCCAGCAGAGTTTAAACCACAACACCATTATAATCTGAAATTATAAACAAAAGGTATATTGCTATAAAAAGTACTACATCCATATTGCATAAGGTCAAAGTAAATTTGTTAGGTGCTTCAAAAATGCATTCCCATCTGTTTACAACTTATTTTCCTACTTTTTTGCAGTGTTTGGCTTGGGACTAAGGAAAGGGACACATAATTTGTTGACCTTATCATAATGGCACTGCACTAGAAAAAAGTATCAGTTGTACTTCGTGTTTGCCTGTATTAAAATACTCACATTACCTGAGTTATCCTTTTAATCTAATCTATGAAGATTTAATTCTCCAACTTCTGAAAGTTCTGATAGCTGAACTTTGATTTGCCCAAATTCACATTATTTATGGAGCAAAACCCAGTGTACAAACCTCAGTATGAATGCAATATTAGTTTGCCCTTCTCAGCCTCTTTAGCAACCCTCCACACACAGCTTAACCAAATCCAGTACAGAGCTGAATTTTAAGCATATTTTCTCTTTTGAGAAGGTGATAAAAGTAAAACTTTTTAACTTTTCTCTTTTCTATCACAGTCATGTAACTCCAGCTCTTCTAGAACAGCTGCAGTCTGGTTTTTTACTGTGGCTCCCTCACCATGGATCTCCTAGACTGGTACAGACAAATAAAACCAGGTCATTTGGCATTAATTCTGATCTTCCAGACTATCTGAATGCTCTTTAGAACTAGGAAATACAGTGGATTACAGTTAGAGTTCTGCTGTGTTTATAAATGGAGAGACTAAAAAAAGTTAATATTCTCCATCCAGCTATAACTGTCATATAACACTTTAATATAACAAGGTAAATTTTTTTTTGAGTTTCAAGCAAGCAAAAAGGAAATAACACATCATTTGTGCATTTAACTGTGAATACTAGACCGACTTTTATTATTTCTAATAGATGCTATACATTACTTCACATATGTAACTTTGAATGCCTTCATATGCTATGCAAAAAGCCATATTCATGATAGAATTTCTTTTCCTTCAAAAGACTCTATTGAGACAACTTTGATGATAAATGCTTCTTGTTAATGTGGAAATATTCCCAAAATACATGCAAGGCACAAAATCTAAAAATAAGAAAGTTATTTTAAATTTTATTTGGTAGATAAATATTTTTAAAGTTTAAAAAAACATTTGTGTTAAACTGCTTGTCCAACTCTCCTCTCTTTCCCTGGCTGCTTCCTCACACCGAAGAAAGCATCTGCTAACTGATATGTGATACAAAGTGAAGACATTTAGGCAGATTAAAATGTTTATTCCCTTTCGAGACACTCACCTTATAAAAAGCTGCTGATCATCCTAAATCTGCGGGTATCTGAACTGATATTTCTAAAGTAAAAACCAATCAAACATAAACTCAAAGCTTTTAGATAGTGTCGGAGATCTCCTATGAATACATAGAAACATTTTTATACCACAGCATCACTGTCAGATGAATCATGAACTCTGCATCAGTTTCAGTCTCATTTTCCTATCTTTCAGATTGAGGGAAATGTCACAGGCAGATCCATTTAGGACTTGAACTTCGGGATTTTTATGTTGCCCAAAGATATTATAAAACTGGATAAATTTTCTTACCATTTAAAAAAAAAATTGTGTTTATTTTAAACTTTGCTGAATTCAGGGGAATGGGGGACAAACCAAGCTCAAGCTCAAACCCAGCTATTCAGCGGGACTTTGTAATCTGTGGAAAAGACAGAAAGTATATTGTCTATGAGAATAAAATAGTTTGCTGAGAAATTTAAAATCAGACCAAATAGCCAGAAGAGCAACAATCTCTTTTGAGAATAGAAAAAAACCCAACAGAACAAAGGAAAGGGAGTATGTGAGAAATAGGAGCAGTTCCAGGGACACACAGCATTCTGTTATCCTAATTGTTCTGCCTATTATTCTGTAAACACTCCATCAAATGTTCTCATGGTTATCAAGCATATGTTTTGAATACATTATGTGAAAGAATTAGGAGCACGTGCTTCCTTTCCTATTCATAGAAATATGCCAATATTCATCTTATTGTCACAGCCTTGCCAGAGCTCTCCTTTGGCTGGACACTCAACCATGCAGCTGTCTTGGACCCCCATCCATTTGACCTCTTGTATTAAGTTCCCCTCTGCTTTTTCGGGTTATAAGGCTGGCACTTATTTAAGCCTTCCTTGCACCTTTTCTCTGCCTGCCTTCTTTCCCATGACCACATTCCACAGAGACCCTGACCCTTGCAACTCCAGTACCTCATCTATTTCTTCTGCATCTCCAGCAGTGGTTAAGGATGGTCTGGGACAGGTCTAGCACCAGGGACAATGAGGTCCATCTCCACCCAAAGGTGTCTGAGAATTACCTCGGTAAGATCCTGCCTGAATTATTTCCCTCTTGCACTAAACAGAGACGGCAGCACCAATTCTGCCACAGAAAAACTTGGAGTGCACATCGGACCCAAAAACACCTCCTGTCTGCACAGAAATACTCTGAGGGGGGAAGAAAGTCCTGCCAACTAAAAGGCATTGGAATAGCTACTGACATGGCTTAACAAGGCAGGAAAAAAAATCTATGGACAAAATGGAATTTGCTGTTTATTGGGTATTCCACTTGCTTTTTCCTTGGGCACGCACAACCTGCTAGCAGGAGGTTTTCTCACAGAAAATCTCATCAAGAAAAGGATTTAGGAGAAAATCCTAAAACCCACTTACATCTGACCCAAAATTCATTTAGGCTTTATACTTTCTGTGCTCCAACATTTGCTGTTCCAAAGTACTCTATGGAAAGGCCATCTAGAACAAATGTTCCTTTCAATACTAATCTGATGTGGAAATATAAAATGTCCATGCATAGAAAACCCAGCCTTGAAGAGAATTTAAAATAGCTTCTCCAGACCACAACTTGTCCAGAATTCAAGTATCTCAGTCACTCTTTTTTGTCAAAAGTTTGAACATACTTTTTTTCTGATTATAGAGGTGGGGAAAAGAAGTGTTCCTGATTTTCACAGGGCACAAAAAGCTCTGCTCCCATCTTCCAGCATAGAAAATAATGTTGTAGGGAAGAAAACATCCAAAGTAGGTTTAAAATACTCTCCTTGCTTCTGTAATAACCAGTTGTTTGCCAGACTACTGTGCAACCACAGGATTTCTTGATGGTTCTGCTCCCATTCTTGGGCAGCTGCACAAAATTGGGAGGGAAAGAGGGAAAGGAGACCCTGAGCAGAAAGCAGGCTCTGAGCAGGGTCACTCTTTTACAATACATCAGCTTTGAACAAAAATGTAGCTTGTATTTCTATTTTTCACATTTCTAATTTATGACCTTAACCACAGAAGTTTAGAAAATAATATAAAACAACTGTAGTATCTCCCTAGAATTAATTGTTTGTGCAATATGTGCCTCTCAGTGCTACAGTCAGTGACAGGGACACAGTAACCTGTGGTCTGACTAATTTTCTTAATGTCTTAATAGCTTGGAAATTCCTTCTTTAGTGTCACCTTTCCTTTTTGAGTAAAAATTATAGCAGTTACAATTAAAAAAAAATAAACAACAAAACCAAAACCTGAAAGTACAACAACTTGGGATCTTAGTTAAAACTTTCAAATAAATCAAATAAGTTGTCCATTAGCCAGAAAGGAAAACCCACTTTCTTCTTCTTAGAAGAAAAAATCAAGTGGCCAAAGCACAGTCAAAAGATAAATCTGAATTAGCACTCTGAACTTTGAGGTCCTTGCCTTTGTCATGAATTATCTACAAACAAATACTATCTTTGCTCAAAACAAAGTGCTGTGCTAATATGAATACTATTTAAAGTATAAAATAATGTAATGTTAGAAAATATTTATGAAGTACTTATTTTAAAATTAGTTCCTCAAAGTCATGGATTTTTACTGATAAATATAGTTTTTACTGATAATTATAATTTCAATATTGTTGGAGGGTCTAAATAATATGGTCAAGGCTATTTCATGATTCTATCAATCAAGGATTGTTAACAAAACTCCAAGATAAAGATTTTTTTTTTTTTAATAACATATTTTTGTTGATTTGCTTTTCCCTTTAAAGTTTACACAGTAAGTTGAAAAATCACTTTTAACATTTTTGGCAAACTCTTTAGTAAAATCTATTTGACTGAGACTAGGCTTTGCAGAAATCATCAGCAATTATGGGGGAAGAAACTTCTTGGATGATGAAACAAGTTGTAACATTGAAGCAGGACAACAGCACATGTTCCAGTTCTTGAGACAACAGAACGTGATTTAAAAATTCATCTCTTCCACACGACAGTGTGACAGTACAAAAAAGTTTTGACACAAAGAGGACACACGGAAAAATCCCTTCCACCACAGCATGAACATCCATATAATTTGGTTTTTATTATTTATTATTATTTTTATTTTTTCCTCCTCTCTCTGAATAGGAACATAAAACTCATGGCTAAAACAACCTCTTCACTTTGTTGGAGCTAAGCCAGGCACACACATGAGAGCCTGGCTGTTGGGTTTTTTTAGGAGGCTCTGGCAGTCCTCTCCCTCTCCCAGAACTGCTTGAGGTTCTCACTGTAATATGGGAGCTTTACAAGCCAACCTAAAAACAAACATCATAAAATCAAATATTTTAAAAAATAAATGATTTGCAACGTTTATCAGTAGGGAAAACAGTTGCAGGAAGAAAGATACAATTCCTGGAGTTTTCCTAGAATTTCTCTGTGTTAAGCGCCCGTTTCAGCACTGACATGGGAAACAGTTTTATTGACACCTACACTGGATGATTCACTTAGGTCAAAAATAGCACTTCTGTTTGCAAAATAGATAAAAACATACACCAAAATAGACAACAATATGTACTTTTATTTTTCTGAAAGCATCAGCTCTTACTTTACACTGAAGACAGCATCCTTTACATCGATGTCAGCATGAAAAAGTTGCCTCTTCTAAGACGAAAAGTTGTTTTCATGGTACACAAACTGAATAAACTCCCTGCAATCCTGTAACATCACTCTACTGAGATTTTCCTGCTTCTTTGGATCAATCCAAAGCAGTATTGAAAGATACGGATTTGATGACAAGACCTTTTTTTCTGAAAAGGTCCAGAATGACTAATGCAATTGCAGGGTTCATCCTCCACTGGCAAGCACTTTAACTAACACTGCACAACTGATGTGTGAAGCTCATCTCAAGGGAAGAAAAGTTTGCAAACACTGGTCTGAATACTTTTGTGGGCATAAATCTGGAGCTTCTCCTTCAAGAACTATCAAAGATTGTATTTTTTTTTTCAGTTTAGTTTGTTGCACTGTAATAACGGAAAAGAAAGACCAGGAGATCAGGTAATTAAAGTGTTATGGTGATAAAACCCCTGTAAATAACTTACTGTTTCCTCAGCTCTGACCCAAAATCACCTGCTTACAAAAAAAACCCAAAAAGAAACAAAAGAAACAAATGCCCTTGCAGCTGGTGGCAATTGAACTTAACAGAAGCAGCTACATCAGCTGCTATGACCTTCTCACAGTAAGCAGTGAAAAGGGCATCCAAAAGCAGTATAAACCATCTGCTAACCCACCAGATTACTGCAGCATTAACAAAAAGGCTTCCCACAGATTTTCTGATTCGTTTTCTGTTGCAGGGAAAAAATAAAGCTCATGATACTGAATTGTGACTATGTCATCTGTGGAGCAGAATACTGTGGAAGACTGGGTGGCTACTATATCATGTGGAAAACCCTGTAAGAAGAATTACCCCAGCCTCAAGGCACTGATTTTGTAACTGCACAGCCCTCCAAGAATGATTCCACCTTTATCTTCAATATGACTGTGGAGTGTAGGCTGATCAGTGTCCATCTGCGTCCTTGCAAACTACTGCTGGGGAAAATAAAGAGAGGATGAAGACAATATTTACACATATGACAGAAAGAGATTGTTTATTCTGCAGGTAGATCTGTGAGATAAGTTCAGAGAAGTAGAGACTTCTCAAAAAGTAGAGACTGCATATCACGTGTTATCATCACTCAGGTTAATGTTGTAGTCACAATGAGGAGAAATATCCCGTTAAGTTGGTTGGAAAGTGGTTTGGAATGCAGGAATTGGTATTTTGTAAAATAATTACAGAGTATGGGGTTAGCAGAGTTGTTCTAGATATGTGCCATGTAAATAAGTTCAAAATGCACCAGCACTCATTTTCTCGTGGCGGAAGGAGGTGGAGAGGGTGACTGTAAAATACTAACTATAAATAACAGACTATTCAAAGACATTGCAAAGACCAAATTGTGCCAATTATATCAGTGGCTATGACACAACTGACAGAAAAAACAATTTGCTCCCTCATTCTGAGCCTGCCTGGCTGGCCTTGGTTGGGGGAGGATCCTGAAAGTCACAGGAGCTTACCGGAGACTCATGACAGTACAAGTGCAATGTTTTTATCTAAAATATTACACATTCTGAGTGCCATATTTATATATAGACTGTGTAATGTTTTCCGGTTTATCATTTAAAGTCCTTGCAGAGGGAGTCTATAGCATTTAGCAGAGATGGCATTTGTCCCTACAAGTTCCTGTGGTTGAACATGGAGCATTTTATGCCCTTTGAAATGTCCTGTAAAAGTGAGTATTTAGGTAAGAAAAGCAAGTATCATATCTATGTTTCCTCTTGTTCCCAGCAGCCAGATACAGGCAGAGATACTTAAGAAAATCATTTAGAAAATACAGATTTTCATCCAAGTAAGTAGCCATCAAGCATTCTCCATTTAAAGCCCTCATGCTCAAGGGGAGCTCGGATCTGGTGTCTCCTCATGGCTTTAAACTTTCTCCTGGAAGTTGCAGGTGGAAGTTGCCGTGTGCTGTTTGTAGGTTGTGATCTTGACAAGCTCATAAACATGTCTAGGACTGACTATAATTTATCTTGATTTAGCAAGTCAAAGAGGGTAAAGCATTTAAAATAACTGCTAAGTTGTCCTCCAATTTTCAAAGGTCAATTTTGGTTCCAAAAAGTAGTGGAAATTTTAAATATTAGCAGTTTTAGTTTTTCACCAGACATTATGATTTTTAGTGACAGAAAAAAAGTTTGTATTGCATATGAAATTCAACACTGGCATATGTCAGATTTACATGCAGAGCATGGAAAAAATCTGTAATTCAAATACCATTAACCTTCACTTCTGTGATATTATATCTTGCTTGTAGTAAAATTCACAAATATAATACTGTTTATATCATTCTAAACAATAAAACATCTGAAGTCAGGCACTAAAAACAATCCTTTTATTTTTCTAGGTATTTTAAGTGTATATTTTCATTCCTTTGTATTTTCTTTCTGACTTTTGAACCTGCATGACACACATTTTCCGAAGGTTCTTTGGAAGCCACAAGAGGTCTTCAGATGTTTTAAAATAAAAATTGAAAGGCATTCATATTCCCATGCCTCCGGGAATTTATGCTTTAAGAAACACATCAAATAGTCTGATGCTCATTATGGCAAGGTAAGTTTGCTATACAGATCATAAAACACCTGCAAGAAGCGTCTACATAATGCTAATATCTTGCTTAGATTAAAAAATACAAGTAGATCTGGCAAAGTTTCTCTTCTTTGGTGTATATCCAGGTATTGTAAATCATATGCTTTATGGAGATTTGCAATATTTTGTCTCTGCAGGATATCTTCTCATGACAAAATACTTTTCCAGGTTAGTATCACTGAGACAGTAAAATCTGGCCTTGCAGATTGTGAGATACAAGGTGTCATTAACTTTTTTGTTTAATTGTGAAGATTTGAAGAACAACATATTAAGTGCAGCTTTGCTTTTGAAACAGCTAAAATAATGTAATATAAGAAGAGAAAGCATGGAACGAAGACAATGGATAAGCATTTCTATGTAAATTAAATTCATGCAAAACATACTAATTGAGTGGCTGAGGACGGCCTAGTCTACTGTACTATTGTGGCAAAGTTGGCAAAATGCTTTTGTTATCCATACAAACACACCATTTTTATAGCTTCAAAAGCAAAAGTTACATTGGAGTTTGTATTGGACCAAACAGCTCTAGGATAAAGCCTATATTCATCATCAGTATCAATTGTTTGGGTAGTATGTGGAGGGTGGGGTGTATGCAGAAGTGCTCAATTTCCCCGGGTTTTAAAGCTATCTAGATTTTAAGAAGTGTAAAGAGAACAAAGAATACATCCTTCTCTGTAGTTTCAAGCAAAACCTTTGTTCAAAGATATGAAAATCTTCCGGTGGTTTCCAAAAACGGGAATTCAGCAAGCGTTTGTTATTTCTTTGCCACATTTTCACCACACTGAACAGAAAAGACCCGGAATTACAGCAGAAGCTTTAGTGTACAAGGGATTTCATTGCACCTTTCCAGTCTCATTAGCTCAGCTAACAGCTTCTGCTTGTTAAGAGGCTCTGTGGGTAGCAGCAGCAGCAGCAGACAGTGATCCTAAAGCAGAAGTACCCGCAGAGACCATGGTTCAGGCTGTCTCCTGGGCTGGAGGTGACACTGCAAACCCTGGTTAGGGAATGTTCCATTTATTTTCCTTTTATTCCCATTTCATTGTGACTTTGTTTCACACACAGGCCAACTTCACACCTCTAAGGCTTGCCTTTTGTACCTCAAAGGAAGCTGAAAGATAATCTGTCATATGCTGCTTCTACTTACATCCCTTTAACCCCCATCCATTCAGGCAGGGTCATAAAGCTGTGAGGGGAAAAAGATGCCCTTCATATTAGCATCCCTCCGTGGCAGATTTTTCATTTGCTTCTATATTTAGTCATTCTGAGCAATAATAGAAACTGAAATTTCACTTCCTGGAATACAGTGGCTGAAACATTTGATGTGTTTTTGCTGGAGGGTGCTCCTAGCACTTATGTGCCATTTTTTCCCCCCTTTCTTTCCCAGTCCAGTATCCGTGTCCTGTTATACTGCATAATGAACATGAAATGTCTTTTTGATGGATATACAGCCAACGAGGAAAACCTCCAAATTGAACAATGAAAACAACACCACATCCATAGGTGTATAAACTCATGCACTGCCTTTGCTTGCAATGAATACAAAATCAGTTTGATTAAAGGGGATGGACTTCATAAGGTCTCAGTGTGGTGCAAGATTAAGCTGTGCAGGAAAGATCTCGGGATGCAGCAGAACCATCTACACAAACTCTACCACAATGGAGGTTGTCCTTAAAGAATTAAGGAGTCACAGAATCATGGGATGGTTTGCGTTGGAAGGACCTTGAAGAGGTCACTTAGTTCCACCCTTCTGCCATAGGCAGAGACATCTCTCATTAGACCAGGTTGCCCATCCAGCTCAGCCTTGAACACTTTCAGGGATAGATCATCCACAACTTCTTTTGGCAACTGGTTCCAATGCCTCAACCAAATAATGAATTTCTTCCTTATAGTTCACCTAAATCAACCTTCTTTCAGTTGGAAGCCGTTCCCCCTTCCTCTATCCCTGCATGCCCTTGTAAAAAGGCTCTCACCAGAGTCCCAGTAGAAAATTAAGAGTAAGGCACCTGATCTGTTTTTCCAGAACTGGACCAGTTAGCAACTTGAGCAACCCTCTGCTTTGATGGTGTAAGAGGAGAACACTTTTACCTTCTCCAGACAGTAAAAGTGACAGTGCCTGGGGAATACATTTCTGTAGGAATCGTTCTTGTCCTTCCTTGGGCATCTGGGTCAGAGACAGAGAGCATAAACTTTCTGCCTTCCTTGAGCTCTTCACAGAAGCCCACCTAGGAGCTGCAAAGCAGATACAATACTGGCCATTAAAAAAAAAAGTTATTTCCACATACCTTCTCCGCCTTCACAGTATTAGCTGGCATGGAGAAACTTAGGCTGCTCCTCCTCGTGGAGGAGTCATTGCAAATATGCATGTTCTCCCCATGTAACAGCTGCCAGCTGGCAAGATGTCACAGTTTGGGGGACAGTTGCCACAATTTCATGTCCGTTTGCACAATGTAAAGTAGCTATGCAAGACACAGTATGAAAGGAGAACACAAGTGTACCACTTAGACAAAAAACTTTTCATGTGAAAACAAAGAGTTGACAAACCACAGCTGCTTTCACAACACAATTCTCTCTTACCAACTTCCTTCTGCAAAACCTAGAACCAATGCTGTTGCTACAGGCTGCACTGCATAATCTGAATTGTGCCTTGCTGGCTGTGGCATGTGCCTTTTCTCATGACTGAGAGAAAGCAGATGATGCACCAGCCAGATTTCCAGGACAAGCCGTTCAAGAAATGGGATCTGTTCCATTTAATGCCAATGGGACTGGAGCAAATCGTGTAGACCAAGCCTGGAAGTCACAATAGGAGCCCAGACATTTCTAAATATCTCGTCAGCCATCATTTTATCACTGAGACCCTCAACAAAGTTACTGGGACCCCTGTAAACAAAGGTGCTCTCTGTGCTACAGTGTCCAGTTTGTAAGAGGAGCATGAAGACAACTCCCACTTCACAGATATATTATGGAATTTAACACATTAAAGATGCAAATTGCGATGTAGGTCCCTACACAAGTTTCTTGTAGCAAGGCTGAAATAAAAGAAACATAATTGAGTTTGATACCTATTCACAAATCTCATAGTGATACGGCACTGATGACTCTCACTCTTTACACTTTTTTTATGTGCTTATATCTATGATATCTGAAAACACTGCTCAGAAATAAGACTAAAACCTTCCTTTTTATTCTTACTTTATACTTCCTAGATTGGTCACAGGAAATAGCTCATCTAGTTTATATATTTTGACTTGCTTTTGTGAGCACGTGTTATATGAAAACACAACTTTGAGTCAAAACCTGCTAGTTCCACGTGCTGTTTTTGGAGGGAAAAGGCACATGGCCAGTCTGATCTCCCGCTGCATTGAATTCTGTAGTAATATTTTTGCCTCTCTGAGGTATTTGCTACTCACTTCCCTGAGATTTCCTCTTGGCCGACAGGTTCAATTTTAAAGGTGAAAATTCCTCTCAGGAAAAATCTCCATGGAGATTTTAACCATCAGGATAAAGACATACAATCAGCCAGTATTTTCAAATTTTGGAGTAGTGCACAGATCAGAACAATGTGGTACTTCTTTTTATTTTTTTTTCCTCTTATGAGAATGAATGGATTTCTGTCCCTCAAACTACCCAGACTATTTTCAGCATATAAATGTTCATTCCTAGGTGTAAAGAGTTCATCTAATCCTTTCTTAAGGTCATGAAAATATGTCAGTGTGTCCTACACTGTGCTCCAGAGAATAACAGACAGACTTCTGCTTTGTCACCTATTTTATTGCTTTTATTGTTGTTTGGGGGATGGGTTCCTGAATAGCTATTTCAGATTTTTTCCCTGTGATGTTATAGAATTATTTAGGTTGGAAAAGACCTTTAGGATCAGTGAGCCTGTTAACCAAGCACTGCCAAGTCCATCATTAAATTGTGCCATTCCAAATGATCACTTCTCATTTGAATAAAAAAAGATGGTTGATATTTTGCTGTAGCCAATTTTCTACCAACTGGAGATATTCCATGAAAACAAAGATTGCTTTTAACAACAAATAGTGCTACTAGCTAAATTATTAAAAAACAGAAAGAAAATAGGAACTCTCTTTTCTGGGAATTTTTGCCACTACAACCACTTGTTCTTTTGGAAAGAAACAATTCATAAGCTGGATTTTTCTGAAAAGTAACTCATTCCTTCACTTTATCATGTGCTTTCATTCTGACAGGCACATGGGCAGCAGTTTGATAGTGACCACAATTCCTTATACTGCACTTCTCTTAGCTTTACATCTGAATGGGATCATTTTCAAGATGAAATAATGAAGTTACAGGCTTAATTAGCTATTAAATTATCTATTGTAAAACTGCCAATTTTTGCTTCATAAAGCTACCACCCATCTCAGGAAACAGAACAGACTGAATTTGCTCTATAAATCTTAATGGTTGTAGTAATTATCTTCAACTCATGCAGTCTTGGTGGCTTATTTTCAGTGGGATACAGTGCCTAAAAATCCCTTTATATGTTCCTGAAGTTTGTAAGCTATCAAAGATTTGTTACAATCTCATCTCTGCCTTGATAGAATTGTAAAAGTGGGGTCAAAGTCTTCCTGAGCCAAAATCTCCTTACTACTCTCTATGTACTCTGCCTCAATTTATATGGTAGGTGGGCAGTTATCCTGTCTTTCAGTATGAACATCTCTTATATTTATCACCTCAAGATCTTTTAAAAATTGCAGGTGAATAAACTGGGAAAAAAATAAAAGAAAAGAAGAAGGAACCAAAGTCATTCAAACTGTGTTTTAGGAAAAAGCAAGCCCAAATCAAAATGCTTATAAAATTACCACACTTACAAGGCAAATATGTAAATAAAGTCCCACTAAGGGAACATTTTCCTACACTGATTTAGGAATGTCCCAAATTTTAACTACAGGGTTTATGTGCTCTATGGCAATAATGGGATGAGGAAATAGTAGTACAGTTGGGCAGAACGGGATTGACCCTTCTAGACCCAGGATGGAAGTCTCCCAAATGTCACAAAGAGCCTTCTATGGCAACTCAGTGTGACCCTTCTGGAGTTTGGTGAGCTGGAACTGTCATTCTCTGAGGATTTTCCCATGGACTTTGTTCAGGAAGGAAAATTAGTCAAGGAAGATTAGGATATTCCAGACTGCAGAAGTTGTCTGAAAAGCTCAATGAAAATATAAACTGACCTGGTTTTTCAGAATCTAAGAATGAAGGCTATGAACTACTGAAACAAGATTGAAAGCGCAGCACTGATTTTGATGTGTTGATGTCTCCAGACAAAAACACTGGATACTTTTCCCTAGAATAGATTTTAATCTGACACAATTTAGTGGTGAAATAAACAAAATTTTATCTTTTATTTCAGATATTAGAATAGATATTTGATCTAGTTTTCACTTTTTTGCAATAACATCAGGTTTTCTAAAGGCAGAATAACGCATGATGTCTTCTGAGATGCATCAGCTCCCACCACTGAGGCGACACTTAGGAGCAAGTATCACATTAGCGCTGAAGCACAGTTTCACAGTACATCCAGAAAAATTGAACTATCATTAAAACTACTCACAAGTCTGTAGACAAATGACTGATAATCAGAATTCAGCAGCTGAAGTGCCCATTACCTTAGAAATCCAGGTTAAGGATAAGAAGATGACTTTTGGAAGGTGCTGACTAAGAGTGAATGGCAACACCTGATCCTAAAGTTCAGTCTTTTCCCCTTCTTGTAAACTGATGAGATTCCATTCAAGGCAAGGGAGTCAGAGGGGGTTTTGTTGTCATGTTGGGTTGTTTTTTGGTTCTTTTTTTTTGATAACAGTCACAAAATTGTTGAAATTGCATTTTTCATCTTACTGTGATTTATTTTTATCTGACAGTGTAGCAGCAGGAGCTCAGGGAATGAGTGTATTACTTTTTTTACATGGCACTTTTTAAAGTGCAAGTTCCCTGGGATCTGATGGTATTAAAAAAGCAGAAAGGGAAAAGAGTCAATGGGACAAGTGACAGAGGTCTTTACTGAAGGTGACAATTTTATCTTGTACATAAAAAATGATTTGAAAGTTCTCAGTTATGAGGAATCATCATTTGGTGGCTGCAATCCCAACAGACATATGCTATTAGATTCTGGGAGTAGCAAGAATATTAGTCCTCAACACCAAATAAAGTGAATTCATAGGTTGCTTTTAGGGTGGCACTGAATTTACTTGAAAGGCAAGGCTTGATCTACTAGCCTTGACTCTGACATATGACAAAGAAGAACATTTCTCATCATGTTGCTTTACTGGGCAATTCTGTCATCATCTGCCCCTCTTCCACCTCCAGGCCGCGCTTACTTTGACTGCTCAGAGAACTGCTTCGATTGCAGACAAACACCTATGAAAAATAAAATACTGGAGCATTGGTTAGTGATAGTCCAGTGTAAAACCAGCTCATCAGGTGCAGAAACATTTTCAAACCTGATGAATCTGTTAGCTTATAGTAGAGTAGGCAAATAGATTATTTGCTACTGCTACAGCACTAAGAAAACTCAACATGAACAGACTTGTTTTACATCGATAGGTTTAGGCTATCTACACTCTGAATGCGAAATGTCATCCTTTTTGTCTTGGATAACAGATGAGAAAGTGTTCACAATTCAGTAAAAACATTGTGTAGAGAGTACAGAGTGGGCTGGAAATGATGACTTCTTTTATTAAGCCAACACCAGTCACACAGGCACGGGGAAATCCTCCCCTTCCCTGACTGTGCTAATGGATATGGATGAAACGGTTTCAAAGTGGCTTTGTTACAGACAAGCATTAAGACTTTGTTCCACAGGGTGATGCACTGGATGTATGGCCAGCTCCTGCTTTGAGGGCAAGTTCAAATTTCTTTTTTATGGGATAAGATTAAAGCGGTTTTGATTAAGTTGCCATATCAAAATTAAGCTTCCTGAAAGACCCTTGTTTTATCCAGTACAAATTTAGATCTCGCACAGTCATGGTAAACTTTTTCTAGCACTTAAATTTAGCCAGATTCCATTCTGATATTAGGAAATCCACCTTCCATTTTCAGTGTTCTAGATCTTAAAAGACTATTACTGTCTAAGCTTTCTAACATCTGGGGTCTGGAAGGGAGAAAATGGGTCTTAATTAACCCATATTCTAACATTTCAGGTGTCTTGATGTGTATACTATTGATTGGAAATCTAGGATAACTATGCCAGCAGTATAGATGTATAATCCTGGTGATACTATTTTTAGAAATATCACCATATACATTTTATATTGATTATCCATTTAAATCATGTGTCCTTCCTGTGGCCATTTTCAGTTTCTGAATGGCTCAGACTTACACTGAGCTCTGGGAAACCTAAGGTCCTGGGCATATTTTTTGCTGGGAGTTTCCTTTTTTCCTTCCACAACTTTATGGTTCATTGGGGAATGAGTGGCATGGCAAGTTGTTCAAACGTCCTACCATTTGAACTAAGCAGATTAGTAAATGCTTAAACTGCCATGCATGACTACTATTCTTCATAAATAAAATATCTCAGTGAGTTGGAAAGGATTGCTACACAGGACTCCCAAGTTGTTCCCTCCCCTTGGCTTGTGAGCACTTATGTCCTGGAGGATGAGTCCCTCAGCACCCAATTGTCTTCAGTGTTTTTGCTAAAAATCATATTTTCAGGCTTGCCTGAGCAGGGAAGAGACTGCACAGTGTTCCACAGTGAGAATGAGACTGCTGCTGTGGTAGGGAATGCTGACAGAAAATGGGACAAGCTGTCTTGCTTTTAGTAGGATAAATATTCATGCCAGGGGTTAGTTAGGGGCAGGTTCTGTGCTAGAAATTCACGCTCCACCATTCTGGCTGAGGTACACAAGAACTCTGGAGCCCACAGGCAATGGGCAAAGACAGATTTCAACCCCAGGTACACTGGTCTGGAGATGGGGAACGCTTCTCTTACAAACACAACCCCTTTAACTGAAGGGTTGATTCTTAAAGAGCTGCAACCGCAGTTGGCAGACAGCCTGGGAGCAGTCAAGGGGACTCAGAAGAAAGAGCCTGCAGTGATAAGCAGAATGTGAAAACCTAAATGAAGGAGAAAACCAAAAAGTTTGAGGGATGAAAGAAGTCCCAGCTAAGATGGGTACAGAAGAGTAACTGCTGAAATGTCTATTTGAAGAAATATTGTTCACATGGAAGATGTCCAACATTTTGGGCTAACATAGCACTTGCAACTTTATCCCAAAGCACACAGAGAGAATTATTATTTTTCTTTGTCTTGAAATGTTCATGGGTATTTATGTAGCAAGAACTGCTATCATCACAAAAAATACCTCCCACATGCCATAATACACTGACTTTCTGAAGACTCCTGATGGTAGGAGCCTGTCATTCAGACCCACATATTTGTGTATAGTGGAAGGACACACGTTATCATCTTTGAAGAACTGAAATGTTCGGTTGTTTACCCCATACAATGAAATTCCTGATTAAATATAAGGAATCCAAAATTTGCAGTGTACTCCATCATTCGGGTAATTATGTGTGATTTTGCTATAGTTGGGATATCTATCAAAAGGGTAAGGCACAGATTTAACTTCTGTATGGTACCATGGATCATATAAATAACACTTAAGACTCAATATTCAAAATAATTAAACATTATTTAAGTCAAAGACTCGGTCTCTAAAATTTAATTAAGAATATAGTTTAAAATATCTAAATTAAATTTGAAAGAATCTTTTTGGTTAAATAACTACCTTCTATATTTTAGTGAATTCTGTGTTATCTTAAAAACACTTATCTATAAGTTGTATTTTTGTACACCCCACGCGAAAATTATTGTACCTATATTAAAGTAAAAATTTATACATATGGTCAAACTAAATGTAGACACTTTGCTGATTTCTAAGCAGGGCACTTCCATGCCAAATGAAATCCAAGCCTTGTAATCTCATGTTAGGAGACTGCCTGGAGCTTTGTTCTTAGCAAAGAGCAGACAGATGCCCTTTTCTCCAGGGATCTCTATCTAACAGCCAGGATCACATAAAAACGTGGACAAGAAGAAGGAAGTAATGTAGGCTCCGATTAAGGCCTAAAACCCTCTACTTTCCATGTATTTGTTATTTCTTATGTCTCAGATTATGCAGGTCATTGATTTCAGGGTCTTTTTCTCCACTCCTAAATATTTTTTAAAAACGCCTAACTAGATGGAAACCGCTCATAGTGTTAATTGCAGTTTAGTTTTATTAGAGAACCCATTTCTTGAGTCATATAATAAACTGAAGAGAGAGAGAGTTTTTCTTCCATGTAATCTGCAAACATGATAACTGCACGATATTTTTGTAGCACGAATTTTAGATACTGGCAATCCTAAGCCTGAGCCTACATCTTCATAAAACTGTAACTCCTTGTAAAACCATTATGCTTTTACGCATATAAAGATTATATAACCACACACCGTGGCTTTTCTTGCTACCTTCTGACTGTTCAGCATCTATGACTGGAATTTTGTCTTGAATTTAATTTCTCTTGTAGGAGGAGCAGCTTCAAGCAACCCTGAGGACCCTTGAGCTGGCACTCTGCAGTGAGGCTCTCCACAGCACAAAGGCAGCACATGGCAGCAGCCTCTCCACCAGCCACCCAAGCTCTTGAGTGCGCGTAAAGGAGGAGCAGTGTCTCGATTGGTTACAAATCACCAGGAACTCAAATAATCCGAGTGATATGGAACTGCCTTCAGGCTCTCTCTGCTTATTCTGGGGATCAAAGGAGCACAGTATTGCTCAGGGCTATATTTTAAATGGTATTTAGATGCCTCTGATTCAAGTGGGTGCTTAGTGAGGCTGATAAATGTGCCTAAGCATCTAAAGTCCATTAGTCTTCTGCTTTTCATCTGTAAACCTGTGCACTTTTGTAAATTTACCCCATAAAGCTATTTGCTCTAAGTGGTTGTATGTATTTATTATTACTTGTGTACTCACCCTTCTGAAGCTTTGCTTTTGGCTGCTCAGCTCCTGCTGAAAACCCAAGTGTTTCTGCCTTTCAAATCAGTAAAATGGTGAGCAGCTATGAGAACTGATGCCCATTATGTTCAGCCGAACAGTCAAAAAGTTAACAAGCTAAGAAAGACTTGTCAATGGAAAACTATGAAATTTGTTTGCTCAAGCAGGCAGCTAGAACAGACATTTCTGAATCTAGTGCTGAAGGCAACCGTCTCACTGAAATGTGATGTCATGTATGACAGGAGCAGTGTGACAGACTTTCAGGGGGAATATTAACCTGCCAGTTTTACCACTGGTAGCAAATTTAAGAGAGAGGAGGAAAATATTAATATTGAATTTTTATAAAGCATTTACTTCCTTAACTGTTTCTTCTTCTGAATGGCATTTCAGAATTAACGCACAGTTTTAGAATGCTTTCAGTGTGTCACCAAAAAGAAAAGAAACACCAAAGTCTGGAAAAGTGTCAGATCTCATTGCTAAGGACCTGAGCCACCTGGTCCCTTGGGAGAAGAGATTAAGTGAAACGAGTAGGAGACAAAGCACACTGTACAATTTCATCTGAACTTCAGAACCCAGCAGCTCTATTTTGCAATTTCAGATAAGTACACACAGTACTGTATTTAGTTATAAATTGCTTTTCCACTTTGTTTAAACTACATAGAGAGCAGATCTACACTACTTGCCTACGTTCCAGTCAAAGTCAACTCTAGTCCTTTCTTGCTCATTTTGTCCTGCACTTCTGCAAGCAGTGCACAACATATTCCTGAGTATCTGATTGTATTCTATTTCATTTATTATGTACATTTCTAGGCCAGTCACAAACAGCTTTATAAAATGGTGCAGTAACACTTGGTGGAAACAATGTGTCTTTGAATGTAACAGCTACAACGTCGATATCATAAATTATGTTCTGTATACACAACACTAGGTACTTGTCAAGGCTTTGGTACTTAGGTGCCTCTATTAGGATTAATATGTTTCAAGAAAGCCGAAATACTGCAGCAATTAATCAAGTTTCCATAATTAAGGTAACCTTGATTTAAGTAAATTATCCTTAAAGCTCTCAAGAATCAATGGTTTAGATAAAACTGCTAAGTCAGTAACTCTGTGGTCTGTAACCGGATTCTTGGAGTTGATTTATGGAATAATTTCCATGCCTTAGTCCTCCCCTTGACACTTTTAAAACTCAAATGTACTCAAAGGTGCATACATCAGTTCTGCAGGGAACAGCCCCAGGAGCCACCCACCCACCTGTAAGGGCTTCTCCAGGTCTGAGCTGCAGCACCAGGGGCTGTATGACATGTTCAATGCAGTACAATTCCCTCCTCCTCCTCATCCTTGTGTGCTTTTTTCAGAAAAACACCTCTGTGTCTGAACTCATCAGCAAACTCCTAATGGATTTCAAAGGGAACGAAACTGGATCATACAAAACCATCCTGTGTGTTGAATCAGCAAAAATGTTGTCCATCTCTGGAGTACCTTAGACATGCAAGGGAGACAGAAATATTTAAACTTTCTAACATTTCGTTTTTAAAAAATATTAGGCATATATTTTAGATTATTTGATTAATGACATGAAATGAGATGAGCTAGGAAATCAACCATAATGTCCTTCCAATGGAAAAACAACTGGAAGAAAGGAGAACTAGGGAACTATTGACATTAGCTCGTGCTGCATTTGTTTGGTAAATTTCCAAAGAGAAATGCAAACCAGGGACAAGAGAAACAAATAATAGCTGTCTTGAAGAGATGTGGTGGGAAAAGAGTCTAGGGAAGCACCTGTTCAAATGTTTTCACAGAGAACAAAAAAAAATTTGCATGGAAGATAAAGTGCAAATTATTCTATAGAGAATCTAGAAGGTGTTCTGGAGACTGTTACAAATCTGCTTTAAAAATGTTTGTCTTAGTGGTGAAACACAACACACAAGCAGATTGAGAAAGAGGAGCACTCTACAGGAAAAATAGAATGTCAGTATGATCTGTGGAATAATTTTGTTCGGGAATTTCCCTCTTGAGGCTTATAAATATGTATTTATTTTCAAAGGTGGCATAGCTGGCCAAATTGTCAGAAGCTGGCCTGTAGCGCCACAATGGCTGGCACCACTTCTCCACTTCACCCACAAGAACTCAACTGTCGCCAAGCAAGTCATGAGTACCAGACTCCTTACTACTCACACCCACAGAACTCCAAAGAGTAAGAAGAAAATAAAGTGGAATATAACAGCAGAAGCTGTGGAAAGCAGGATGAAGCGTGAAACATGTCTTTTAATAAGAACAGCAATACTGAAAATGTTCTTTTTTTCTTTTGTTATAGAGATGTTTATCAAATGAAAACAGAGAGAATACAGTTTTAGAGAAACCTGGACCTAATCCAAAGTCCATTGAAATAGACAAAATATCTCCTATTGATGCCCATGACCATTCGTTTGGGTCCTGTGTATGAAAAGTGAATTTCCTGTAAGGACTATCATCAGGCCATGTGCACTAGAAATATAGCTAATAATGCTCTCCTAAGAAGGAGAAAATAATAAGGCAGCTTGCACAAACAGGTTTTGTTTCAGTAACACTCCTGCTTGTGCATGGAAATCAATGATAATGGCAAAGAAGATAGCTCACTTTCCTTCAAGCCACACTGGAACCCCTTGCTAATGTTAATTAGTTAATTAGTTGATGACATCAAATATAAATGTGAATCAACACTCTCAAGGTTTAATCAGAACCCATTACTTAAACTTGCTTTGGAATCTACCACCAACTCTTTTTTTTCCTTTGTATCTAAAAGTAATGCTCGTGCCAAAACAGCAAAAAGCAGATGCCTCTGGAATACAAGTCTGTTAGAAATGGCTTTGCCACATTTGGTGTCTAATGCTGCAGATTGCATAAAAATAATGTATTTGCATTTTGACAGTAGATTCTAAAATGTATCATGAAGTACTTTCCAGGAATATCCAAATACAGCATAACAAATTTAATCCTGAAATAGGATTCACAAGAACAGATCTCAATAAAAAAGTCCTGGTTTGTCAGAGAACATGAGATAAAGCCATCAAAAAGTAACAAGCTTAACTTTGTGATCATAAAGTGCCTCCATTCTTCTGACTGGAGTTCATCAATGATTTACAAGAGGCACAAAAGACAAAGACACATATTTCTTTACATGTGAAAAACACCCCGAAAACCCAGAAAGAAAATAAGAAAATGATTGGACACTGGCAAAAAAAAACCACTTCTTTTCAGCTGAACTTTGCCGTGAATAGAGTATCAATAAAGCAAAAAGATCCCCCTAGGTAAGAAGAAAGGCTAATTAGCAGAATAGTGAAATGGCAAAGTGAAAACGAGACCATCAATTAAAGGTGCGAGGCCAAAGCAGTACGGAAGCAGGCAGGAGTATGTTCTACAAGGTAAAGCCCAACTACAGCACTCAAAGTTCAACTTATGACAGATATTGTAGCTGAACTGAAAAGCCTGCTGAGGGTAAGATGAAATAGTAATGATAAAATGAATGAGAGCATTCCATAGCAAGGGAATCTTCTTCGTAACCACATCGGACCACGCTCATCAGTTTAAAAGCAGGTTCCATTTTCCCATGTGGCAAAACTACTTTCTGCATTTTAAATTTCACTCATCCTAAGAAGATATTACATACTGGGATTAGGCAAACAATATAGCACTCTCCTGTTTAGAATCAGTTATATTATTTTTAAAAGCAGAAGAGGTGCACATATGTGTGGTAAAACGGCATTTTTTCTCATGAATTTTGCAGAATCTGACTTGATGAAAAGGACGTCTTTTTTTGTATCAACAATAAACCAATGATTTTCACATGCAGGGAGGCATGAAAAATTCAAGGATTTCAATCAAAGGTGGACTTAACTAGGTTTCACTATTGGAAGTAACTGGTAATCTAAGAAATAATCACTAGATAAGCTGCTCCAGATGGCAGTAACCCTCATTGCTAGACATGTGCAATTAATTTCTAATCTGGATGTCTAATGTTTGGGTCATGGTCATCTTCTATGAGATACATTTCAACTTAAGCTTTATGTGGGAAAAAAAATATAGATTACAGTGGTCAGCCCTGTCATGAAAGAAACTACGTCTTTGGAACGTCAATCATAATTCCCATTTCCTTTGACATCAATGAGAGGAAAACTTTGACATATATTTATTACTTATTTCACATTCAGAGAGAGGATCATACTGACTGCTCTGTTCTTGCTCACATACATAAGTTTGATTCACTGTCTCAGTTATAACACTGGAATATAAGCACAGGTGCAATTCTTATTGCCACTATTTCGCACAACTTCACATCACAAAATTCTTCCAACAATTTGTAAACTGAGTTCATCTAAATTTCAGGCCACAGGAAACAAAGAACTCCGGCACCACAGAGACTAAAATTCAGCGAGGCCCAGAGCCATAAGGGGCTGGATTGGAGCAGCTTATAGACACTGTTCACTTGAGCAAGAAGTGATCACAGGAGTCAGGGTATCAGTTGCTTCCTGGAGAGAGAATAAGAATGCCATTTTGACTTAATTATCAACTGCTGCAGTAATGGAGAATTTTGCAGTGGGAAGAAAATCTTAATCCCCTGTCAGTTACTCCTCCAGCATTAGAAAAGCAGTGTGATACAGCCCAGATGTCCTGTAAAAATTTGCTGATGGGCATGCAGCAGAAAAGCACAACTGCTGAGATTTTAAGTCAATCCATCCAGTCCTTCATCATTCTGCAACCTTTATATCTATAACCCATTAGTCCTGTCATATCAAGAGGACTCAACACGAACCTGAATTTCTTAATTCATATCACTGGAGTGCTAACCTTGGTAAGGTTAACCTAAATTAATGCTGTTGCATCCACTGCTGCTAAACAGTACAATAAAGAGATAAACAGTCTTGTACAGGAGCCTTCAGCATTCTCTTAAGAAATGGTCTTAGTTTGCAAGTGATGGGTTTTTTTTCAGATACAGTGTAGAATTAACACCTACTAGTACAGTTCAGAGGTAATAACTACTATTTTAATATTTATGCCAAAATTACCTCTGTCACGTGGTTTGCATGATGGATCTGAGGGCTGTCTTTTTCCTACAGAGATATGACCTTGAAGTTTCAGATGCTATTTGGCTAGTAAACTGAAAATAATAATTTTAAAAAGCTATTTTGGAAGCTAGCTGTTTTATTTTCACACCTTTGATTAAAAAAAAGAGAAAAATTAATAAATTATCTCCTACTGAGATTTTCAACATTTTCTGTCTGCATTCTGTCTAGAATTAAAGGAAAAACACCTTTCTCTGTGGGATTCTGGCTAAGTTTCTGTGACTAAGGAAAATTGAGCTAATAATTAATCAAATATGTAAAATGATACTTAGAATTTCCCTGATTTCAGAATAAGTTGTGTGTAACTTCTGGACAACCATTTCTCCTTCGCCCAATCAAAGTCATTCCAGTTTTTATTCCTATATCTGTGTATGTATGTATATGTATATATATATATGTATATATAAATATATGTATATATATGTAATTTTTAAATATTTTATTGACAAAAAAAATAACTGTGAAAAATTCTGAAAAATATTTTTTGCAAAAAGAGGCAATATATTTAAACATAAATCTAAGATGAATAACTGTTTAACACCTCTCAATTCCTACCCAACTGGTAAAATGGTCAGTAAATAAGTTATCATTTAAAATATCATTTGTAAAACTATACTCCTAAAAGTGCAAAAATACTCATTAGTTAATATTTTCTAGATACTTTGAAGTTAGATCTGTTAAAAGGTAAAAGGGAAAAATCCTCATAACAATCTGTGAAAACAATTACCTTTTTTAGCCTAGATCTGGGCCTCAGCAGTGTCCCTTGTTTATCTGGACAGTGTTTAATTACCTGAAAGGATAAAATACACACAGCAAGGCTGCTCAGCGACAGAGACTCACAGAGCTGCACTAAGAGGAGAGCTGCAGCAGGGAAGTGCACCAAGGAGACAAAGATGCTGAGGAGGGAACTTCAGTAGGCCAATAATTGGCACTCAGAAAATTTTTCAAGCTTTTTCTTAGTAGTACAAATATGAAAAACATTTCTCCCTGGCCCTGATGTATTTGTAATTTCCACCTTTCTGCTGGTATTTGCAGGGAAGTGGGCCCCCCAGTAAGTAAAGGCTATCAAACCACGGGAAACAAAGGCAACTTAAATGCCTCCAAGCTGAACCAGCAGGTTTCCACATTGCCTGTAGATATCCCCCAAAACAGCTGCAAAATCAGCACCTGACATATTTCCTGACATGACAAACTAATGCCGAAAGGAGCACAGCTGTCTGTTTTCTGGAGAGGAAAGGCGTGCAAGTCATTTTGGGCAACATGAGAGGTGCAGCCTAAAAGCCCACAGCTTTGTGTACAGCAAGGAGACAGGACCGGCACAGGAACCATGTGGATAGTTCTGATTCTGCTGAAATACCCTTGAAAACCGAATTCAATGCCAGGCCTCTGCCAGCAAAGTCCTCACAGATGAGCTGGTGTGTAATATATTGTTTGACTGGCTTATGAATCAGCAGATGACTGACAAGGAGAGCTGCCAAATGGGTAATTACATCAGGTTTTGCAATATTAGCTAAAAGGAAGGGAAAAATGAAGTCTGATAGAAGTAATTCATAACTTTTATCACTTGTCATGCAGAATCTATAAAGTGCAGTGCCAGAATGTATATTATTTTGCTATAAAGATGCTATAAAGATCAGTGTTGACTGCTGCTGGAGAACAGTGGTAATTTTCCTCCACTTAACCTTCTCCTAAGCCCCTGTCAAACTGCTTCCAGCCTGGTACAAAACATTACCTGTAGAACATCTCCCAGATCATCCATATGGGAATTGCGGTCCTGCTTTGCCACATGACTTGGTGGGATCTATGGATGGCAGAGTGTGGGTGCAAGGAGACCTGAGCACCAGAAAAAGCTGAGCTGTGCATAGTAACTCCTGATTCCTTACAAAAATTTCTTTGCGTGAACAGCCTGAATTTTGTTCAAGATAGTCCTGCCTGCAACACTTTCAGCATAGGAACTGAAGATTTATCAGAGCCTTGGACTAGCAGATAATGGCCTCCACTTGAAAAATAATCATGGATACATTCGTGTAAAAAATTTCATTCTCCAGCCCAGGGTCTATTCAAGGACCACAGTCCCTCTTGTCAAAATGAAATGATTTTTTCTTTTTCCCCCAGCCTATGCATATGGCCTTCTAAACCTGTCTCAAATGGCCAAGTCTGGTAACAAAAAAATCTCCATCATGTTAGTAAATCGAATCCAATTGTTCTACTTTTCCATGCCAAAATTACAATTCCCACATCCCACCCTAACATTTGATTTAGAAATATAAGCACCTTAATTCAGCTCTAGTCCATGGTAAATATTGAAGGAATATAATATTTTAGAAAAGGCTTTTTGTTCAGTTTAGCTTTCTATTGTAGTTACAAATTTTTGAGCAGATGCATGACTTTTGAAGACTAATTTTCATTAAGTTTTACTATTAAGAAATATGTCTTTACAGGGGAAATAAAAGTAGGATAAAACCAAAACTATGACAGGGAGAAATGGTAGCATGAGTGCAAGAAAGGATGACAAATGCTTCATGATGTTTACAAAAAAAGAAGCTGTTCCTGCTTATAGAGGAAGAAAGAGGTGTAGCACTAAGTGCTGGGATTGTACTGGCTAATATATTTCCATGTCTGTGTGCACTTGTATTTCATGATCTGCTAAAAATATTTTAATTAAAGCTGTTGACCCAGAATGAAGTAAACTGAGCAATAAACAGAGCCAATCTAAATCAGAAATTAGAATGCAGAGTTGCTACACAGTGTTTCTTAATTCAGTGAGCATGGCAAAAAGCATAATATAAAAAATAAAACCCTTTGTAAATTATCAGTGTAGTCAGATCCTCACAAGTGAAGTATCTCCAGAACAACAAAAAAAAAAAAACCAAAATCCCAAACAAACAACAAAAAAACCCACCACCAAAAAAAGTCAAATACATCTGATTCTGCAGAAGTTTTCTCCCAAGCTCTTATGCTGAAGTTGTGAAGATTACTAATGAAAACAAAGATTTTGTTTTACGTATTGGTCCTTTGGAAGAAAACCTAACTCTGCCTTCACATCATCTACCTTGTATCAAGCTTACAGGGCAGCAAATACTGAACCTATGACTATGTCCAAAAAACATCAACTGAATGAACTAAAAATTACTTTAGTGCTGTACAGGGAAGAGAAGGTGGGAGTGGAAGATCAGTGGTTCGCTCCACACTGCACAGCCCAGTTTGGATAACTAGAAATAAAATAAGCAGTGTTTGATGGGAAAAAATTATACCTAGTTGCAACCAGGGCAGAAGAAATTAAGTTATGAGTGTCTACTGCTGCGGAGGAAAACATGATCAGCAGGATTTGTGGCAAACATTCACAGGGTTGTAGTCCTCAAACAGATGTCAATGGCAGGAGGAAAAAATTAAAGGAAAAGCTGTGTATTGCGTCTTTGCCAGCTTTCTCTTATGCATCTCTCCCCTTTTGCACAAGGATTGTTTTCTGCCCTAGGAAAAACTGTGAGTGCATAATCCACTTGATCTGCCCGACCACACAAGAGTCTGGAGCATTGGTAAGACTCTCTGAAATGCAAGCTCAGTGTGCTGCATGCTGTGGTGCTCTGTGACTCTAAGTCACAAGGATGGGTTTATTACTCTTTTTGACGACTGAAGACAAAATAATCTTATAATGAAAAAAGAAGATCTTTACATCTTCAAAACTTACTGCTTATATCTAAAGTTTACTTTATAATGTGTATATATGTACACACATACTCTTTTCATCTGTTTGTGTGCATAAATGAATGAACAGCACCATTTTCTTCTTAATATACTAGAAGGAAAGTTTTGTAAAATTTAGATGGATTGACAAAATTAGTGTGTTTTCAACAGCCTCAGTTTTTTGTAAGATAAGCCTTGATCTTCTTCAGAAAGGCATTCTAGTGATTTCTTTTTCTTTGTTTTAAGGTCTGCAGTGTTACCTATGGAAAAGTAATAGTGGAGCAAGATGAGAAGATTCCTTTCTCTGATCCTTTTCCTTAAATGGAAGCTTGTTGTCAGCAATCTGTAGTTGTAAAAAGCTATAGTCAACAAATAAAAACTTAAAGTCTTTCAGCAAATATTTTTCCTTTATTTCATGCTACTAAATTAAAAACAAACAAACAAGGAGGATTCTTATAAGTCAAATTCCACGAAATAGCAAACCAAGATATTACCTGTTCTGGACAATCTTTAAAGATATGATAACTGGTTTCTGTATCAGGTGTCTCTTTGACATAGATAAGACTTTTGTGTTTTGAAATATTCTGCCTTGTCTTGAACCAAGGCAGCCACTTGAAAAATGAAGTGAGAGCATTAGGGGGATAAATAGGCTTAAACGCTCAGAGCATGTGATCTGAGTACACTTGAACTCCTTTGGTAAATACACATGTAACTACCCAGTTCTACTCTACCAGAGGTTAGAGTGGAATGATGTTTGCCTACAGTGACAATATTTTGTTTTCCTTTTCTTTAAATGGAATCTTCTGTATTTCAATTTGTACCTATTGCTTCTTGTCCTTCACAACTGGAGTATCTCACATTTCAAAAGCGTTTTACAATTTCAGTCCTAAATGTACTTATAGCCAGCTTTATAAAAATTTTCTGTGTGCAAACACAGGCTCAGATTAAATAGCTCCCAGCCGGGTATGTCCCTTGACATATTTATCAAGTACAATCATATCCCTCCTTCCATCTGTGTTTTGCTAAACCAAACAAGCCAAGCTTGTTTACTCTCTTGTATGATATTCTTTCCTTTCTTTTTGTCTGCTTCAGTGTGTATTAATAGTTCTCTAACACAAAAAAACAAAATTCCACATAATGCTGAACGAATCTGCGGTGCAGGATGGTACTAACCCTTCACCTTTTCTAAGAGGATAGTGACTTGTGTGTTTACAACTGCAAAACATTAATAGTATTAAAATTAATAATATCCATATTCTCCATCCTAAACTCTACATTCACTTTCAATAAGATTAGATGATCAGCAAGTTCTGTTGTGCAAAACAAAACATAAAAAAGCAGGGTCATTAATCCTGCTTTTCTAGACTGCAGAATTATATTCTATTCTACATTTATCTTTGCATCTTATTTTCTTTTACCCATTGTTCCAAAATCAAAATACTGGGACAATATTATCAGATCAGTAATTTTTCTAGATTACACTTTTTCCTGTTATTTTCTTAATCATACTTGGCCTCTTGCAGATTCCAAAATGGAAAATTTTGGAGACTTGTGCTTCTATCCACCATGACTATTACTTTTCAATGACTGATTCTGATACTGTAGAACAAAGGTCTTACTTTATTATTTTGTTTAATGATATATTCAGCATTCTAGAACCATCTGTGTAAATCCCAATGAAAATTAAACATAAGGCAGCTTATCCTTACTCCTACAAGTCTTTGAACATCTCTACAAAACCATCAGATGGTTCAATGACATGGACAATTTTCAAAGGAATAGAGTCTCCCATGTGCTCCCAGTCCCTCCTGCCCACAGCGCTTGTGTGTCACCTCATTCTCCCCAGCGTGTGAATTCCAGCAGAATATTGTGAATGCCACCTTTCCTTCCCTGCTGGGGATGGCTGCTGTGAAACATCATTTTGAATCATGGTTAATCACCACCTGCTTGACCACCACAACTGTGTTATAGAGCTACCAGATGGCAGCTACACAAAGTACACCCTGGCAATTTTTCTCTACCTACTTATTAGTGCTGTTTTCTCTGGGAAAACAAAAAAAAATGTATTTGGATCTTGTCATTTGTCTGCATTTTATTTTACTTCTAACAGAAGGTTAACACACAACAGACAGACTTAGGACTATGTATTTTATTTCCTTATTAAAATACCGGGCATTTTCTTGAGTTTACCTAGTTGGGCACTTTTTTGCAGACAATATAGTGCATTACAAAAACAGATAAGGAGGGAACCACTACTAGTCAAATGCGACATATGGGTTTTCACAAACCATGGCTGAGAATTTCCTTTCTGTGTAGAACAGTTAAGGTGCTAAATGAGACTCAGATATGTATACACTGTGAGACTTTTCACTGCCTAACACAAATCTTGAAAATAAGACCCCGGAGTTTCTTCCAGAACAGAAGGCAGTGATGGTGGCAGAAAAGGGCAGTGAATATGCAAACAGCAAAGACCAGGGTCATCTCTTCTCAACTTGCTTTTAGAAGACACTACTTACCACCCACAAGAGCTTTTGAAAATTATGGAGCTGTGATGTTTGATTAGGCCTTTTCTTATCCGTGGTCAGGTGGGAGGCTGTGGCATTCTCACATCAAAACAAAATACACCTGACTTATGTCTTCTTACTTATAGGCTACTACATTGTTTTCTAGTTGAGAAAATACTTGAAAACAATGGAAATTTAAGAATTAGTACAATTTTGGGTGCCTTCATTTAAAGCAGAGCACCTTTGACTTCCTGTGAAAACATGGAACGAATGTAATCCAGTTTCTGGAGAAACTCAAGAAAAATATTTGTCACAATCTTCAAAATCATCCTAATGGCAATGAAGTACTTGGAAGAATTTTTCTGAATAATGCATATGCATCCAGGTACACACTGGAGCTTTAATTGATGAAATGTAGAAATAGATGATCATTAATCCTGCATTTTTCATTATTTCCCTTCCTCATTGAGCACAATGGTCCTTAGATCAGGATTCATCTTACCAGTTTCTCAGATCTTTCAAACAGCCATGACATAAGTATTCATTTTTAATTCCACTCCCTTTAGACAGAACTTTCAGAAACAAAGTTACCTTTCCTTTGTTAAGACATACATATTATACCAAAAGAGCTGTAGAGAAATATTTATTTACTGAACTCAGTACTTTAAAAAAACCCCAGGGAGTTAACCATAAACAGAGAAGAACTATCTGAACTATCCAGGCTTTCCTTCAGTATCAAGAAAGAGACATATTCAATGCTATAAGCAGTAATGAGTCCATGAAATACTTTTTTAAAATTTATTCAAGGTGAACGTGACCTGTGTGAGCAACAGGCATGGGAATATTGATGGATAAGCATTTGAAAGTGAACTGAACTGAACATACACAGAAAAGCTGGAGATTAAAAGCTTGGAGGATTTTTTTTCTGCTTGTCAGTACCAGTATTTGAGAATGTTTTACTAGTGATTTTACAGTAATGGTAATAATAATTTTATGCAAAGAGAATTGCTAAAATATAGCTGTTACGTACACAATTTATTTACATATATATTTTTAAATTATATATATATATATACACATATATACATGAAAATAGATTTCAAACATGACTAAGCTTCCATCTAGTATAAGGATGATTTCTTGCCCATGAATATTTCACTGCAAAATAAGTCTCAAAATCTGTATCCATGACCCTGGCACAAGGCATGTATTAATGTAATGTGTTGACTCCACAGTTATTGGGAGGCATCGTGAGTACAGAAAAAGGACAAATGTTGACAACAGAAATAGAAAGAGTGGGAAGAAATTCCACTATACAAAAACTTCCCTTTGGTCAAACATTAGTAAAAAATTTCTTCTAAAAATTTGTATTAATAAATTTGAAATGAGACAAAATTAGTGACATCTTCTGAACAAATACTGAGTTAATCTAAAACCTAAAATTTGGTATTAGTCAATCTTATGTTGTCATTTTATGTCAGATATTTCTTAGAATAAACACAATGAAAAGCAGGAACTTTAAGCCATTAAAAAATAATAGTTACTATTTATTTTGATTTTTCACACCTCTTACTTTCAATGAATATACAGTAGTAATAAAACATCATCCAGCACAATCAGTCTTCTTGTGTATCAAAACACCAGCTGCGTGTTTCAGAATGAAAAAGAAGTATAACTAGGTCCTTGAGACTTCAAAAAATTGTGTTTTATCTTCAAACATTGTAAATAGAATTGGTGTGTATTTTTTCTTACTGATTTTTTAAAGAATCTTCTGAATCTCTTTCAAAATGTTCTTGATTAAACTACCCATTTACTACCTATTTACCCTATTTTTCTGATCCAAAGGCAGTGGGAGTTACCTTAGCTCACATCACAATTTCTGACTAGAAAATTTGGGGCACTTGGTAAAAAAAATTGTTTTTCCACATTTTATATGTAACAGGTGTGGACCAGAGCTCACATCTAGACAAAAAAATGTCACCATTTTGTGTTTCTCTCTGTTCTCAGAAGGAGCTCTTCATTATGGGCTGAAATGAAGGGCAAAACTCTTACTTGAGTTCCATGCTGCCCAGACAAGCCCCTGGAAAAGAGTGGCTGAAATAAAGCCACACCCACTGAGAACAGATTGAACAGAAGAGATTTGAAACAGCAGGCTCTGGTTCGTCCCTTTTGCAGACTTGGTGAATGCTGCTTATTTTCACAATGTGAAAAATACTGATTTTATTGCAGCTCTGCATAGTTCATTCATAGCTTTGCAGCGAAAGAAATAGTTCCCATCTTTTCAGTTGTCTGAATCTCCACTAGAAAGGCTTGTAAGTTGAAATCTGCTTTTCCTTGACTGCAAAGGTTCTACAACACCCTTCCATATAGGAAGTGTTAACTGACTTATTATGATAAAAACACTCTCCCCAAGCTAAAAGCAATTTGAGAGTTAAATATTACACCTTTGTGAATTCCCATGGAACTACAAGGACTATGTAATTTTTGGGTTTTTTTTAAATTGCAGGTTCTATCATTTCAAACAAAAATAACACTTCTCAATACTCTTAGAGTTGTAATGAGGGATAGGCTATATCAATTTGATTAGAGGAATATTTTCCCTCCCTTGAGTTTGACTTCCTACACATCTCTTGCAAAATGATTCATAGGAGTCAGGCATTTGGAATTGCAAATGTGGTATGGGACTCCTTGTCAGCTGACAAACGGGTGCAGTCACATTTAAATAAAGAAAGAAAAGACAGAAATCATACCAGGGAAGAGATTAAACTTCACTCATTCTAAACCATCCTGACTCCAGTTCCCCACACTCATTCACTGTTGTGCTTACTCTAATTAAGCAACTTCAATGGCTTACTGGGTCTCTTAGTTCATACATGTGTTATCAAAAGTACATCTTGGTTACTCATGGCAGCAGAAACTGGGACAGGAGCCACTCTGGCTCACAAAATACACTATAGTGCCTGTTCTGCATTGCTTCTGCTTGAAATTTTGTTGTACAACATATTTAGCCTGCTTGAGGAGCAAATTTGGAACAGCAACGTGGGAATGTCATTCACCTGTCATGTAAGCTGAACTTAATTATACAATAATTGCACATCCGATACACCGAGAGTGAAAGGAAGCAGCACTTCCTTGTACTTCTCATGACACAAACATGTATTATTCATTCACTTAGTTACTATACTGAGGCTCTGTTGCAGGCATTACCATTTTGCTTTAAGGTGCAATGAGTAATTTATTAAGTAGTGATGCAGATGTTTATAAAATTGCTAAACTGGAGTCTGAAATGAGTCATCGCAGAGAGCACATGAGACTGACAGACTAATCCATGGCCAGAAAAACCAGACAGTTATTAAGGTTGGGCAGGACTGCTCTAAGGAAATTTTTTGCAATTTTTTCACAACTCACAGTTGAGATACTTGTGAAGTATCTGATTTTGAAAACAAAAACAAGCAAATAAACACAAATTCTCCTAAAAGTTTGGAGAAAGAAACGGGTCAAGGTTCCGCAATACATGGTACCGTGCTGACTACCTCCCACAGCTGGATCTTATCCTGAAGTCATTGAATAGACTATTATGCAATGGGAGGGAATTCATGGAAATCATACCAGAGGTGACAAATAACAGAAACAAGGAGGAACAATATGCAATTGGAAAGCAAAGATATCCGCAGCTTATTGGAAAATTTAAGGGATTTGAAATTTTGGTTTACATTTGTACCATAAAAATCCACAGCTAGTTCATGATACACTTCTCTATCTCAAAAATTAAGGTTACATTATTCTGTTGCCTCAGTTTAATGTAGTCCATCCTGAAAAAATCATTGCAGAACAGGAAAAAAACATGTGAAATAGACATATTACTGAAAATCAGCATCTTGAATGGTGTTAAAAATCTCCCCAAATAGTTGTTAATATACTTACTTTCAGCTTACAAGATTTCTGCCTAATCGACTGAAACAGAAATGAGCATCTGTACTCTGTCTAAGAGACGTGAGATATTCTGTTGTTTAAATTAGTGACAATAGGTCTTGTGTAAAAACATGAACATCTTTTTTTATAAGATCCCACAGCCTTAAGTGCCATAGGATGAAGGTCTAGCCAGTGTGGAAAGAAATTGCTCTTTAAAGAAAACTGCAGAGAGCAAAGTGAAAAAATAAGATCTTTTTCTCTACCTTTTTATTCAAGAAACTATCTGGCCATACAAGAAAAAGGAGCCTTGCCTGTTGGCTGCCTCCTGTATTCTAAATTTTACCTGTATTGGTACTGTCAAAAGGCCTCTTTTAGTCCAATTTGAGAGAAGTTTCCAGCCAAACTGTAATAAGATTGTCAGACTAAAGTAATCATAAAGAGAAATCACAGATTCAGCATACAGAGGAAAAAAATGAATAGGGAAAGTCCCTTAATTCTTCATCAGGTCACCAGAAAATAATTTCCTTTTCAACTGAAGGGGACACGAGCAGTTTTATCAGTTTGCATGACAGAGCAAAATGCTTGAGTAAATTGTGACAATGGACACTGCTACACAATTTAAACAGTAAATATTGCAAGTAATTAAATGATCCTCCACAGCTTTCTCACATCTCTTTCCAGACACATGTATAGCAATATACGCATGCACTACATAAAAATGATTTTTCTATTTGCAAGAGAACATGACTAAATATAAATTGTGTCCAGCTTCAAATGTCTGAGGAGGATATTCACACAGCCAACTTTATTCAGTTAAGACACGAGACTGAAATAGAGCCTTGTCTGCCGTATAGTCAGTGACAGCTGAATGCCACTTGAGTGGATTGACTCATCCTCTGGAAACTCCGCTGACTCATAACTCCATAGGTCACTAACTCAAGCACCCACTTTTGCTCAAGTGCACTAAAAGAATAAGGTTCTTTTCCATGATAGACATCAAAGAATACTTGGATTTTGTGTCGTTTTCTACCCTAAACTCTGCAGGGTTTCGCACAGAAAATTTTGCCAAATTTCTAATCAGTTTTCAGGAAGATTCACCCAAAAATTTGCATTCAGCAAAATATAAATAGCAATATCTCTTTTAATTAGTTACGGCTTGATTAGCCAATACCCTTCACTAAGAATGCCTGATTATATTACAGATGGTTAGATTTTGGAAACTCACAGGACTAGTCTTGAGCTAGAAGCAATGCACAGGAATCCTTTGGAATTCACATGGTATTTCTAAGGCCATGACAATTATTTTCAGCGTATATGAGGTGGATATTTCATAAGTTGCCTTATTTGGATCGTTGAGTTTTATTTTAATGTCTAAAGGAAATAACTCATTCAGCACAATAATAAGGATTTATTACAGCTTTGTAGGACCAAACTAAGCAGAGCAAGCAATTGATTGTGGGTTTTGTGCGCTTTTTTCTTCTTTTTTTTTTTTTTTTTATCCTACTGAGATGGTATATACACAAGGGTTTTCAGTCCTCTGCATCGACTAATGAGTGAAGCAGCAATTCAAGCATACAGAACAGCTTAATGCATTCAACAGCAGCTCACTCAGGGGCATCAATTTTAGAATTTCTTCTGTTCTGAAGGAGAAAGACCAATATCCTTGTAAATATGACTAGATACATATATAGCCAAATAGTTTCAGCTGAGAGAAAGAAGCAGAATGCTGGGCCAGAGAAATGCCTTTAGATTTTTTAAAAGTAATGAGGAATATTTAATAACCACTTCTGCAGCAGTTAAAAATTAAGAAAATGCAATGCCATCTTAGCATCTCATTGTTATTAATTCATCACAATGTGAATATCTAAGGGCCTGGTCAGTTTGCATCAGCAGTGATGTAGGACAGAGCACAGACATTCACTTACCACGTTTCTTTGAAGCTGCATGAATTCCGGAGATGCAATAGTGATCATGTTTTCTTACAGTTGCTAAATTGTCACAGCTGATGTATTCTTTAATGATATGAATAGAGTGAACTACAGCTACTAGTGTTCACTGGTTTCTTGGCATTCAAGGGCAGACTTGAAAGCATCAGACAGTGAAGGTGTGAGGTGGGAATAGTGCTATATTCAGAATTTTGCCCTCTCTTGCAGTTTTTTTCACAGATTTTTTAATAATTTGTATGCTTCCCAGCAATGCCAATGTCTGTAGCATCATACAGGCATACAATTGTGCAACCTACTTCAGTTTTGGAGTTTTCATTAAGAACAAAAATGCCTGTTTGTAACCTCAGATCATCAGCACTAGTAACAGAAAATGGCTAATGAGAGAAATTAAGAAGGTATTAAAAATGATAGTGGCATTTGGCCTCTCTCTGAGTTTCACAGAGGGGTGTTAACCCATGGATTATTAATTTTGGTGAACAGCACAAAGAAAGCCTACCATAGACAAGAAACTCCCTTACACAGGTTACTACTGTGACTCTACCCAAGGGGGTAGAGTCTGTGAACATTCTGCATCAAGTGATGGGGTTTTTACATCACCCCCTTTTAAACTGGATCTTGGAAATGTGAAGTAGCAGCGGCGTAGCAATGTGAATCAGAAGTCTTCCAAAACATGCTTAAGGTTTGATATCATTAGTGCATATCTGGCAGAACTCAGCTTTATTTGCATGGAAGTACGGAGAAAACAAAGATTTCTCTCACGAGACCATGCAATATATTGAACACCTTCCCAAGACACTGATTGTACCTGTTTGCAGAGGTATGTCAGGATGAGTTGCAAAAGAGCCTTTTTTCTCAAACCTCCACCTTCAGCTGAGCCAGCTAAAGCATCGTGACCTTGATCTTCCTTACTCAGTCAGCAGCCTTGCCTCAGAGATGTCTTCTTGCTACTGATTCTTCACATTTGAAAGGCCACAGAGGATATACAATCTCTCCCCAAACCTCTTGCTTTCTTTGTAGTATTTCAAGAATGTTTTTGTTTCTTTAGTTTACTGTATTTTATCGTCGCTGCAGCAAAAATCCCACAGAAGGCCACAGCAACAGGCTGATTGGATGTGGAGAGTGATCAGTCATCCACGGCTGCAAGGAACAGTGAATCCCAATTTCATTTCAAAATCTAATGAAGTTGGCCTCTCATATCCACTTGATGTATCTAGTAATATTAGGCTTAGATTGAAATATAAGATTTCTTCCTCAAGACCTGTCATGATCATTCGAATCAGGGTTGTTTAGAACAGAGGAAAGGAGGGGAAAAGGGGAACAGGGTAACACTTTCAATGACACAGAATTTTACAGGAATGAAGAAGGAAATAATCTTAGTCTTCATGTCCACAGCAGACAGGGACAAGAAATGAGTGTCGATTAGATGAAAGACAAAAGATACGGGATACAGAAAACAGGATGCAGGAAGGGACTTTTGATTAAAAATAAATCAGCCCCCAATGATAGAGATAATGAACTACTGTCAGATACTGCCTGTGGAAGGCCCAAGTCGCTGTCTTTGGCAGCTTCTAAGGAAAGGTTAGCCATTAACAGCAAGAATGGAAAATCCAGCACAGATGATATAGGGGAAATATTATCATACTGGACTAGGTGACCCCGTAAAGTTCCTTGTTGTGGACACTGAAAAGCTTTAGTAGAGGGATTTTTCAGCTTTCTGCAGCATTCTGTGAGAACTCTGTGTCTCTCATGAAAACTATGCAAAACACTGCTATTGGTTTTTTTAAATTAATTCTTTATCTTTGCACCTGCTGTTGTTCAGTTAGTGTTGTTATGGTACACTGAGGAAAATATTTTCAATGGGTGTTGAATAGCCTCCACCAATCATTCTAGGAGGTGGTTGACCAAGAGACCAATAATACTATGCTACTTTTAATCAAGTTATATAAACCAATTTATAATTAAATAAGCCATTTTCTCCGGATCTTGGTTGTGTTGTTTCTCACTGTCCCGGGTACAACAGCGACACCTTGTAGTCCTATGCCCCTACCAGTCTGGCCATTTGTACTCATACAGCACATATTACACTGTCAACACTGTATTTCTCACAAAAATAACTGTGGAAAGACACATCAATAAACAACTACAGATTTGAAGCAAAGAAAAAAGACTGACTTGGTCTTATACTGGTGTTTGAAAGAAAAACTCTATTAAGTGTAATCCTCTCCCCAAAAAGTATTGGAGCATTTGGGGTGATTTATTATTAAAGCCAACTCTGGGGATTGAATGGCTGTGGTAGGAGCACATGTTTATTTTCCTTTGCAGCATGCATTATTTATTTCCATTAAGTTTACTTTACTTTCACAGGACTAAGCACTTCTGCTTTCTGAGATGTATTGTCTTGTTACTACTGGGACATCTTACCCACTGACTTCATTGACTATTTTATCAAGCATCAGATAGAGCCATTGTATAGTCTGCAATCAGTCCTGTAGTGAAGGATCCCGGGACCTTCGTCAAGCCCCAGTGTCATTACAGCTGCTAAAATACTGCTTCAACTTGCATGGAATAGAAGGAAGATGGAATAAGAGTGGGTATTATTCACCAAGCTTTGCTGATGTCTTTTTCCATTTTCTCTTTTGACTATCCCTTGGCTTGTTTCTGTTATCTGAACAGAGTAAGGAGATGATACAGTGCTACTCTGACAGCCTGTGCTAGCTGGAAACACGGGCGTGTTCTCCGGAGGTCATTTCCATCCCTTACTGTAGGCATAACTACAGCTGGATGTTCCAGGTGATTCGAAAATAATTATTTCAATGAAATGAGTACTGCTGATGCCTTTGCTCACTGTTCACATTTTATGGGTTGAGAAAGTATTGCATCATTTAACAAATACAGCAACTAAAGTGAAAAGCAGCTGGTTATGATAAGGAAACAAACCAACACAAGGAGCAATAATAATTTAGCTCGTGATTGGAAAAAGAAATAAGTAATTGGAGACAATGATTGTGAATAAGCCTGTCATTTGAAGTGGAATATTCAATTGTCTGCTAAAGCTAATTATTGGCACATTTCAGCACATGCCTTTCCCACTTTTATGGCCATATGGCAGCCTTACATGCACTCTGAGCACCTATGAGAGGTCTCATTCAAATTACCTCAAGCACTTATATAATGTTTTCTATATTCAGAAATCTGCAAGATTCTTGGCTGGATATAATCCTGTCTTTTCAACACCATCATAGAGAGAGCGCTGGGAGCCAAGCAAAACCTCTCTCCTACCAGATCATAGTCAGACCTTGCCCTGACTGCCCTGACAGAAGATGCAAGTGCAGAAGCTCCGTTCCCCAACTCTGCTGCTGTGTGCCAGACTCCAGCAGCTGCTTCATAGCAGATATTCCTCCTCACCAGGAGTCTGAGCTTGGATTCTGAACGCTATTCCTGAGTCCATCTAGTGGATAGTATAAGATAGCATGTTTCTACACACGAATATGAGTACACATATGTGGATTTCTAAAATATTTTTCCTCTATTATAATCATAACAACTTTAAATAATATTAAAAATATGACATTTTGGCATAGATTTGAAAAATTTCCTACAGATTAAAGCCTACCAAAAGTGCCCAAGTTCAGCAGTAACCTTGCTGAACACTGAAGTTTCCTGCAGATCTCTCTGAGCATTCTGGTTTGTGAACTACAAAGTTTTGCTGCTAATACAAAATGAAGGCCATCAAACTTCACCAGCCAGCTGCCAGTTCGGAAAAAGGGGACACACTGTATCAGTTTGTTGTAAACAGCTTTAAACTTTCAAAAAAAAAAAAAAGAAAATCAAACCCAAAACAAACAAGCAAAAACTCAAAGCCAGGTCATAAATTACTTTACATTTGTGGAAAACTTCCTTTTGCCTTTGAGTAGTAAAATTCTACTGTTAACATCCATTAATTTTTCCGTGAATGCATTTCTATTCTCTTTACTTTTTTTCAGGCTATTCTTTCCCATTGCTTTTCTTGTCCCATGAGTTCTTATTAGTGGAAGCTAAAGCCTAGTTATAGTGGCTGAAATACAAATATTAGTCATTCGCAGTATAGGAAGGTCGGTTGAAAGCTCCACCAGGTGAAAAAGACACCTTGCATCCCTTTTATACTTTGTTGATCCTTGGCTGAGTGCTGCATAAAGGTGAGTATAGTGTGTTTTGAATTTTTTGAAAGAAATTACCTTAATATTTCTCTTCTGGGAAAAGCTGAAGAGGAATGAATCTGTTCTCCACTGCTGTTTCAGCCCTGTCTCTGAACTGCAAACGTTTCCCACAGCACCACCTGCAGGACTATCTAGCTGGAGGTCAGAATTTTAATATGTCAGGGGAAAGATGGAGCATCGGATCTGGGATGCTGCTGAAGGATGCCAGTAGTGTTATCTCTGCAGAGAGACTTACAGTCACATTCAATGCATTTAGCAATTAATTTATCAGTTTGTGTCCAGACATAGAGACACTTTAAGTGCCATATGATGGAAGTTAGGCTTATTGCTCTTACAGATATTTGGTTAGAGGTAAGTTTGGGTAAAACTGAAAGCCCTTTAAATCCATCTTCAGACATGGGGTTTTTTTGAAGAAAAAACTTAACTTGCACTTTAGTCTTGCCTGTATTAAAAAACAAACAAACAAACAAAAACTATAAATAAAATATGGGTCTCCCACCTGGCTTCCAGCAGCTCCTAGAGAATTACATCCTACCAGACAGCTTCTTCTTTATTTGAGATCATCATTATTCCTTGCTGCTGATGGCAGCCAGTTTAAAATACATTCTCCAGCTAAAAGACACTCTGTAGCTGCATATTAGCAAGAGCAGATTACAGTCACAGATCCCACATTACTGTAAAAATTACTTTTCCATTTCTGCTTTTTCATGCTTGTTATTCTCACTTTAGTACTGACTTCAATTCATTTCAAATCCTACCAAAATTGTTTCACTTTAAGAAACTAAATTAAACTACTACCCAAAGTAGCTCATTTAATCATACTTAACATTACACTTACCATTCATTCTCACTGGTCTTAAACATAAGCCCATTGCTAATTTGTTTGCATGCAGTATTGCAAATTAGTGTTGATGACAGCTACATGACAATTTCAGTAGCTGATGAAAGAACCTTCTTCTTAATGTTGTATTTTTTTCAGCAGTTTTTTTTGTATTGTAAGAAAGAAAGAAAAATTATATTGTCTGTCTGACACTAATCAGACTAAACCACTGTTTATTATTCTTCACCTTGAATTAAAACCTTGAATTTTTTAAACCGTGATGAATTATTGGTGAAATTTTTACCCCATGTTGCCTTTGAGTGTATGATTTCTACTTCTGTTTCTAATTAGAAATGTCTCACACACTTAGTTTTCAGTGAGGCTTGAAAACATTGTTTCAAGAATTATTTTCAGGTTTCGTTTATTTACTTCCTCAATGCTATCACTGTGAACTCTGGACCAAAGCTAGGCCAAGTCAGAAATGATGAATGGAAAGGGGAATGGAGATGGATGAGGAAAAATGGTCATATTTCTGATCCCTGGAGTGGTTCTACTGTTCCTTGGTCCCTCTCATCTGTGGAGCACCTCCTAAGCAACGCTTGCTGAAAGCCCTTGTCAAGTGGCTGACTTCAGGTCTTCTACTGTCTGTTCTTCTCTTGGCTATAAGGTCTAGGAGCTAGAAATCAGAAAGTAACCCTCTGCAACTTCAGCCTTGAACCCTCCCTTGTCTACAGAAAAAGGTGTGCTACCAAGAGTATTGATCTTCTGCTCTTGCGGGTCTGATCCTACTGTAAAAAGAGTTTTGCAGTGTCACAGCTGCAAACTGCACCCTTCTGTAGGAATAAAATGATGGAATCCCGTGGGAAAAGAATATGGACTAACAGGTGATGAAAAGGACCAAGAATAATACAAGCTAACAGGGGTTAGGAATATACTGTGAAATCATTGAACAGCCACCAGTTACAGAAACCTTCAATTATTTTCACATTTAAAATATCATCCACAATGAGTGAAGGATGAGAGAATTTAGGTCATCCAAGGTTCACACTGCAATGTACAGATTTGTAAAATTTTATTCTTTATCAAACCATGGGAAACCTTAGTTTAAATTCACTAATTCTAGAAAAATCTCACTGTTGAAGTTGATGAAGAGTTTCAATTTTTTCCACACACATGAGGCAGCCATGAATAATTATTGGTTACTTGTGAATACAAACATTTATATTTATGGGAGGGTTATGTTTACAAGAACAAGGAAAAGACAAAGAATAGCATGTGACAGGTAGCTCTATCATTCTCACTTCACAAAAGCAGTTTTCTTTTAACTATGAAGTGCTACAGATGCTTAAGGACTAGAAATTAACTACATAAAATAACAGAGCTATTGCACAGCCTCACCTAACATAATATTTTTATTGATTTCTAATAAATATGCCTGTCACCTGGTAGATTGCTTTTTGGTAAATCTTTCATTACAATTTTCTTATGGTCTTGAATTCCTGGAGTTCACAACTGCTTTTATCATGCTTCAGAACAGATAATACATACTAAGATACACAAAAAATGGAGGAGTCAACTTTCTTTGCATCTACTCCCTTCTAATGAATCCAGAATAAATTCTCTAATACACACTGTTATTTCTATTTTGTGCTTTAAATACAACAAAGTAATCAACACACTGAATCTACGTTTGACTTAGTTATTATATTTTTCAAAGCAGTTAACTTTCCTCAGAAAAAAAGGGGAATTTTTATATAAAAAAAGACAGAGAGGTTCATAGATATTTTATATAGAACAGTTTAAACAGGCCAGAATTTTATTTTATATTCAACAAAATTTACTCTATGTAGACTATAAGATTTTTTTTAAACTAAACTCTGTGTGAGTGTGGGGTTGTGTAAAAGAATGGTTGGAACCAAGCATTCACATGGCTGGGTGGATGATTTATCAGGCAACCAGTAGAGTTCTTCTGAATGTCTGCCACAGGCAATTTAGCTGCAAATGACTATTTCATTTTCTTGAGTGTGTGTGCATTTCTCTGGAAAAGGAGCTGGGCATTGGTTTTGGGCCTCTGTATGGGTATAGGCATTGGAGCAGAGGGAACCCTGTTAGTTTTGCTAAAGTAAATGCTAAAATTCATTCTAAAATAAAGTGGGGGAGAGAGGGGAAGGGTTTGACATGTCTTGTCAGTGTCACAATTTAAAAAGTCAAGTTGCCGACATCCATAAATGTATAAAGGTATCTGAACGCTCCCTTAAACTATTCTTTGGAGTACAGGATGCTTTAAAAAGCCTCTGTCTGAAATTTTGTTCTCACTTCTTTACATGGTTTGGCATGTAGAGAAAAAAACTTTTCATAGAAGTGCCTTGTCTCAAAATGATTTCACCATGAGGTCCAAGAGCTACTTGTGAAAAATCTTATTCTAGTTAGTTCAAAGGAAATTGCTTTAGAAAGGGTTGGGGCGAGGCGAAAATGCTGTTCCTTCTTTGGCCAACAGTATCCTTTTAATTACCTATCCTTTTAAGAATTTATTAAGTAACATCTCACCTGTGCCAAGCTGAGCAGTGCTTATTTCCAATAAAGGAAAAAACTGCCAAGTACTATGGTGCTTTGAGTAAAAGAGTAAGGAAAATGAGAATAAAGGTTAGACCTGTCATTTCAATGAAGTGCTTCTACCTCTTTTAAAATTTTAAGAGAAATGACAAAACATTGTAGGAAAAATGAATGATCTGACACATTCACATGTACTGACACCCTTCTCTTCTCTTATCTTCATAAATTATACTCCATTAGAAATATGCTTTGTTCATGCCAACAGATCTTGATTTGATGAGGAAAGCAGGTATCACACACAGATACATGTGGATGAGACCACTACAACCAACTCCTGTTGGGCACTGAAAGCTTTTTAAACTCCTTTAACAATCAATACGCAGCTCATCACCACTAGCACAATGAACATTGAGATCGTTATTATCCCTTCTTTACTCTCACCCAGACTCATTGTACTTCAGATCCTTGATCCCAAATGTGAAACCTTCCTGCTCCCTCCACTCTGCCTCCCTCAAGCCAGGAGATGCATGACTCATGAGATTTCCAGTTTTTCACAAAGGATCAGCAAAGCATATACATGTTAGTAGGACGCTAGGGGAAAACAGGGAATAAATTAAATCACATATATGCATCCATACACATACCATAACTTCAGCCCCCATATCTCAGTTTTACTTACAAATAATGCCACAGCTCCCAACACTACTACAGCTTTATCAGTGCTGGCAGCCCTGGTGTAGGTGGCACCCCAGCAGCTGTCAGCAGCATCGTGTCTATGAAACCAGCTCAGTGCCAATCTAATTAGCACAGTGCTGAAACAGCTGCTGGTGCTGGAGAGCTGTGAATATTGCAGCTCGTGCTACCACTAATGTCAGTGGAGCTACAATAGTGGGAATGCTCTGTAAGTGTTCCCCGGTGCAGAACAAACCACTGTTGCCAGCGACCTGGATTTCTCTCCTTGTTGGACATAGTACTTAAAGTAAGGTGTCAAACTCTGTACTTAAAATCTAATTAAGGACTCCCCATCCTACATGTTTCCTCAAAAATTTTGTGTCCTGGGTTTCTGATGACAGACTCCTTCCCGTATCTGACTTTAGCATTGCCTATGATCCCCCTGGTTTAAAGAGAGCTGTACAGACATTGCAACCCATGCAATTCCTGCTCAGTGCTGAAGAGAACCTTGTGAAAAGGCCAAAACTATTCTGGTAACAGGTCCCAAAAGGGCACAACCTGGTTTTAGCATTTCTTAATGAGACAAGAAGGAGAACTCACTATTTTTAAACTACTTCAATGAAGTAACTTGTATATACCTCAAAAGAGGATACAGATAAGCTTCAGTATCTGATGCCACCCCTTTGTCACTCAGATTAACAAATATCTGTATCTTCAGAGAGGCTTTCAGGACTTGTCTGAGGAAATTACTAAAATCACTTTTGTCTTTTAAAGATGGCAAATATGTAACAAAGACTCAGGACAAGAAAAACATATGAAATGCCAATTAAGTATAATCAATCAGACAAGAGTCTGCCAAAACAAAAATAATATTTAAACATGCTTTCTTCCTGGGGCAACAGCCTCCACCAATCTGCAGCTCACCTGTTACACAGAGGGCAGGAGGAAAAGACAGGTCAATGAGCTCACTGGAAGAGGTAGAACTTTTAAATGATGTAATTTTCTCCTTGAACAGGAGGGATAAGGGAAGATGATCTCCTCTCTGTTTCATTGGGAATACCCCAACAGTCTTTCCAAAAACAGGGCTTGCAATAAAGACACAAGAGAAATTTCAGGAGGGGAACAGGAAGATGTGTGTCCAGAAAACACTTAGAAGAGTTCATATTTTGGGGAAGTGAATTAAACAGAAGAAAACTCTGTCTGGTCTCTAAATTAAACCAAACAACCTTTTCTCTTGGCATACAGCAGAGATATAACTCAGGATGGAGTATGATTTATTGCAGTGAAAACACATTCAGGACAAGAATTGTCTCTTTTCCATCCTTGCATAGCATAAAAGGATCCTCTTGAGTACTGCCACTAAACAAACAACTAGTGACCCTTTGCTGCAGCTGAAAATTTCCCATTGTCTGCAGTGAATCGCAGAGCATCAGTGATCCACTTAAAACATTACTATGAAAATCTTCCTCAAAACCTCACATTTATTTGTCAGTGCTTACACGAAACAACAATAGACCTTGCATTTACTTTGAAGGGTAGGCTGGGTGTGTGCTGTATCCAGCTCTGCAGTTCTGGGAGTAAATGGCCATTTCTCACTCAGCAGCACTACCAGGGTCTGTAAAATCTTTGCCCCTGCCCCATCCCCAAAACATGATGGCCAGAAATCCCAGTCTGGACACAGAGCCATTCCAGGACATCAGGAATTAAGAGAATCTGTCCCCTAACGTAGCAAGCAGTGCAGATGGCCTTCTTCTAAAGCTCCTGCTGGCACAGAGTAGTGGCAGATTGTTCAAAGACGGATAGATTTGGGGAGCAACAAAGAAGCCAAGGATAAAAGTACCATCCAGCTTTGTTCCATGTGCAAAAGGAAGTCTATTATGTGTCCCTTTTGTTTCCTTTGTTGCAGGAAGCAAGAGATTTTAAAGGAGCGAAGTTTAAAGACAGGTGATATAAAAAGTAAATATTTTGCTTCTCTTGGCTCCACAGAAATTAGGAGTAGTCATTCCACTGAGATTTCTTGGAGAGAACTTTTAATGTAAGGCTCTGATGGTTGTGCTACTTCACAGATATGAATACCTGTAAGGTTTGAGCTCTCATTTTGCTTTTAATCACTTAGCAGATCCATTGTTCCTGAGAAAACCAAAGATTCTTTAAGCTCTCCTCTGTGGGAATATTTGAGCTCTTGCCTTTATATACCTAGAAGTGATATACTCTGTTCTGCTAGCTGAAAAGAGGAATTCTGCTTTAATCCTAGTTATGTCTTTGTAGGAATGTACAGATCTACACACAAAAATATATTTTGCTTGTTTATGTCCACACTCACTGAACCTCTTGTTAATATACCCATGGAAACAACAGGGAAAATGGTGCTTTTAAAGTAAAACCACATGGTTACTCTGACCAAAGAAAACTGCTCTTTATTAAGACAAAGAGTATAGAAAATTTAAAAACCAAATCAGCATTAAACAGTGAAATCCTACAGATCAGAAAAATAGCCATGAAAATTCCTTATTTCAGTAGCAGTCTCATGACTCCTCCAACTCTTTGTTTCACATTGATGTCACTTTACCAGTTAATAAGTCTTCACTGTTACTTGCAAGTTAGCCCAGCTTTATTTTTAAATACCCTTTAAATGCATGTTGTATAACTTTCATTATTAAGCTGATGTGTTAGGAAGTACAACTGTATTTGCTGCTTGTGTGATATTAAATTAATTACATGTCAAATAAATTTACCTATGATATAATTAATAAAATTTAATGAGGATTTTTTGATATTTGCACTGCAGCTAGCTTCTAGTTAGCACTGAAATGTCAAAGCAATGAAGGGCCTAAAACTGAGTTTTGGTTTTTTATTGACAGACCTAAATCGAAGTATCCTCCAGTAATGCCAAGAGTTAATACATAATCTGCCAGCTAATCTTTATGCTAAGTCAAAATGTGGGAAAAGAAACCTGTCTTCAGAAGTTTTCCTTGCCACCAGCTTGTATTTTGAATTAATATGCCGATCCTAAATGTCATGATTCGCCAGTAAAGTACAAATGGAGGAAGACATAATGGAAGCTTTTTATTCCTTTTTGGCAGAGGAAGACAACAACATTTTAGCAATTTGGTCATCTGTGCTGTCACCATGAATGAAGATAACAGTTTATTTATTAATTTCACCTTATGAAAACAAAAAATTTTCTACATTCCTTGGGGGGAAAAAAAAAAAAAAGAAACAAGCTAAAAGTTCATTCACAAAACAAGCAGTGGATTCTTGCAAAGTTTTTCTTTAACCAGACTACCCAGCAATATTCCCTGACTGTGAGGAGGGGTTTTATTTATTTATTTACTTGCCATCTCTCTTCTGGTGATCTCCATTTACCTGAACTGAATGATTGTGACACGATTAAGTGGGAGGGGAGATACAAATGAACACACAACAACGAAAGGAAAATCAAGTACCCCTTGACTGTGCTTGCTACAGGCATTGAATCCAACATTCAGAGCCTCTCTAGACAACAGAACTTTCAGTGGGAGCAAAGAGGCAGAAGTGCAAGTGATGGGAACTGCTGACACTCTGACACAGAACAAGCACAATCTGCAGAGCTTGTGCAAGAGATTGTACACCTGTCCTACCATACTTCACTTCCTATTTTTACATCCACTCTGGAGCATAAGGCAACCTCTAGTAAACAGTGGGATTTTTGTTTGTGTACATGCATTTCCTACTCGCTCTGCAGCTTCTTGCTCACAAATGCTCATTCCTGTGCTTTACACTCAGGCTGCAAAATGCATCACTTAGTATAACTTCTTTTAAAAAAAAAAAAAGGCATTATGGAAGTTATTCTATAAATATGAATAATGTATTCCACTGAGTCATTTTTTGAATTGAATAATAACTAAAATGATCTTTTTGTGTTCTCACTCAGAGAAGGGTGATGAAGGTTCCCTTTAAGGTACTTCTACAGAATAAACTTGTCTTGCTATAAATTACCTCATATCTTTATAATTTCCCATTTAAAAAGACAGAGAACATCTTGTTTAAATCTTTTCCTCATGCTTCAAAAATGTGACAGAATGGAAAGAATACTTTTTGTCTAAATTATCTGAATATTTATCAAGGAAACTGATCTAATTTGGGGACCCTATTATACATCTGGCACTTGTAAAACACGTACAAAGGATTTTTTTACCCATTAAGCCATATTTTACGGTATAGAAATGTACTGTTCTGACAAAAGAGTAAAGGGACACTCAGAGAAAGGTTTTTAGTTCTGAAGTAGTCCTCTGCAGACTCACCCAAAGTAGCTCTGCCTTTGCCAGCCCAAGAAAAACACAGGAACTAGGTGGGGTGGTTGGGGATGAAGGTGTCTGGACATGAGTTGCCTAAGATTTGATGACTGAGACATCTTAAACCCTCATCTCAATCCAAGGTAGTCAAATTGGTATGGGCCAGACCACTACCCTCTGAAAAAGTGTTGTGATCAAAGCTAAATGGCTGTAACAATGTGTGTAAGGACTTTAGGGGAAAATCATTTAATGAAGTGTAGACAAAGGACTGAGATTTGAAAGTGCTGCGTTTGAACTTGTAAATTATTTCATTCCGTGCTCTGTTTGTAAATGATTCTTCAGTAAGTGTATGTAAATTTGAGACTTGTGCCATAAGTCTAAAGTTATTTGGCCATAAAAATAAGTGGCTCATCTAAGTCAAGAAGATTGTACTGACACAAAGAGAAAGCATATTAAACCTCTTTGCCCACAGTTTAAAGGCTAAACTTTAGCCTCTTTTCCTGACCTACAAAATGTCCCTACTGCTCCCTGTCATCTCATTAGTGGCTCCACGCGTTTGTTAAATGCATCATCCCCTTATGAAATGAACTACTTACGTACTAAAGTCCAGTTTCAGGCTGGTTCTAAATTTTAAACCAAAATTAATTAAATATTATTACTGCAGCATTCCCAAGGAGACAATGACGGGACGGGTGATGAGACGCTATGGTTTGTTTGGCTGTACACACACACACACGCACACACATTTCCATGAACAAGTGAGCAGAGGAAGGGAAGGGGTGGAAAAGACTTGCTTATCCCAACAGAGGAGAAGGTATGCCACCTTTGGTTAAAAATAAAAAATCAAGCAAATTAATTCTCCTTGGGGAAATGGTGTGACAGGCATTGAGTCACAACTGCTGTGGCAGAGCTGCACATTGCTCGTTCCTCAGGGAGGAGCAGACAAGCACAATGTAGCGCTCACCTGGCAAACTGAAGAGGAAGACGAGACAAAGAACTCCAGTCCCTCTCAATATTAGCCTTCATCTTAAATGTCTGTTATCTTGTAGCTCATTAGGTGGTATTATTTTGTCATAAAGCTCCTTAATGTCACAGAACATTGCTCCCAAAGGTGAAGAAGGTTTCGGTAACAAGCAGGGGCTTCTGTGCTTTGGCTGATGATTAAAATAACCTGCCAGCCTGTAAGAACAAGGCTCTGGTCATAAACTTCTTTCTCTTCTGTGATTTCACCTTTTCATTAGAAGAGAGAGCTTTGTTCTAGGCCTGTGGCAGGGAGCTGGGAAAATAGGGCTTCAGCAAAATACTGAACGTTCAAAAACACATAACAGAAATTGCAGTGAAATACTTCTCTGGAACGTGTTCTAAAAGCCTGGCTGTACATTGTGTCCACACATCCAGGATTATACTTACAGAAGCAGTAAGAACAATAAACTGTGCATATAAACCATACACAATACAGACTGGGGGGGAAAAAAAAACCAACAAATTGGCTTCTTATCTGTTTTACTGATGACATCTTTATAATTTTAACTCTCTTTACATAGAACTAGAATTCATAGGAGGTAACTTCTTTTGCCTTACTTGTTTCAAACTGCTGATACATCCAGGCAGATTGATTTTTAAATGTAGGATCAGGGAGAAAAAATTGTCTCTAAACACAGAAGCCCTAATTTGAGTGATGTGGCATGGAAACCTCACAGTGGCTGAGAGCACCAAGCTGTCACCTGATGTCAAACCTCCTGCACTGCTGACAATGACTGTGAGAGTGTAAAAAGTTCATCACTATACCCACAACAAAACAGGCTGGTGTAGGTAATTCAACCAAACCCCCATAACAACAAACACCTGAAACACTGAATCAGTTATAGACAAGCAACAGCTCCAAAGAATTTTTCAACCTGGTGATTATTTATCAGGATGGAAGTCCACCTTGCAAAGACATGTGTTGGAAAAGACACAAAGGCTTCCAGTTCAGCTAAAATGGGTCATTTCACTTATATCCACATTCCAAGCTAAAATCTATATTGAAATAAAAAGTAGCAAGATCACTGATTGCTAGAAATAAATTTCCCCTGCATAATTAGGTAAGAATTTAGAACTAGAACAATTTAAAAGTGTAAAAACCACAAAGAAACACTAATACTATTTACATGATCCAAGCCTCGGGGCGGGGGTAAAAAAGCTGCTTTAATTTTGATTTAAGGGGTTTTACCTACTTTAATCTGCATTCCTTTGGTCCTAAATTGGTTGAGTATGTCTTCTTTAAGTATAATTGTTTTCTTATTGTTTTCTTCCTTTGAAAAGGGAATACTGTGTATTGCCAATGTTTATTATTGTAGTCAGATCTGGCACATCGTCTTTTTTTTTTCCTAAAGCTTTGCATAGTATTTAGGTCATGTTAACAGAGCTACAGCTGCCTGAAACCTCCATACCTCCATCCCCTCCACCCTTCCTTAATTATGTATTTGCTACATTTGCAATTTTTTAGTCATATGGAAACTCTGGTACTAAAGAACTATTAAAAGAAAACTTATTATTACAAATGCACAGCTATTCATGTGGTTCTATTTAGCACAAAGAACATTTCTTGTCCTTTGCCTCAACTCTAGATATGTGGCAATAAATCCACCTAGGCACTATTTCCACCATCTTCACCATCTGTATGTCATCATCTTTACTAAATATTAAGGCAAAATTAGACTTTAATATGGTTAGTTCCATGCAACAAGTTTAGCGTGTAAGCCACTCTTTAAAAGCCTGGAGCTGTAATTTTCATTTTGCCTCTAATAAATAATAATAAATAAGAGTGTACTCAGGTTAATTGTGTTGACAATGAAAGAGCTGGTGAGACAGATACAGAAAAAGATTCTGTATAACTCATTCTCTTTAACTTAGAAATAAATGATTACTCTCTTTTCCTTTTTTTTCTTAATGAACTGACCTAAGACATTAGCTCTGTTTGTGAAACTTCATAATTCAAAGACAAAAAAATAGAACTTTATCAAAAGCTTAAAAGAACATCCCTTATATAACACAGATGTTAGAAAAAACAGGAAAAAGAGAACCTGCATAGCTATTTAAGATCAAGCCAAGACACCATCAAAGTACACGGGTATTTATTCCATTTCCCTGGATGTATCATTCCCACATAGCCACAACTCCATATAACACATATTTTATACTGATTGTTCTATTGAAGTGCGATGCCTAACTTGATCAGAGCCTTTGAGGTTAATAAGTGCAATGCTATTGAATAAAATCCTCTGTCTCCCTTGCTTTACTACAAATATTTTGTGTACTGAGTTTAACTGTGCCTTCTAGTGATGCACGAACTCATCCAGCTAGTAAGCAGTAACATTTACTAGGTTGCAAGCTGAAACTATTTTGAAATACATAAAACAGGTTTATGTCCCTTAATTTAATTGAAATATAGATATGCTATGGTAATATAACATCTCTTTATAATGCCTTGAGTATCACTTTTATGTAGCATTTACTGTGTAACAGACATTAAATCTTTGAAGAGCTCATGGATATTGCCAGTGTGCTCTTTTGGCCTCCTTAAAATATTAAAACTCAGACTTGAGGAGCTGTTTGTTTTGTTTCTGAATAATCCTTCCTTGGAAATAAACTGCTTGATCACTAGCTGTGATCTGCTCTGTGTTCCTTGATGGGCCTAGTGCACCCAAAATGAATATTGATTGTTTGGTTAGAGCACCAGCTTGGAACAGAAGGGTTGTCTCTCTGCACTGATGTCCTTGCTTTAATCACTTCATGAGTCTTATTGTGACACAGGGCTGAGATGAATTTCCCAAGGCGATTTTTATTTCCAGATGAAAAATAGCATATGAGAACTTTATAGTATTATTAATAGCACTAAAACTGAACATGCTGACAGAGAAGCCATTATTTTCTAGACAGGCAGTTACAAGTATTTCTCAGTTATTCTCCCTTCCTAAAAAATACATGTACTATGAATTTTTTTAAAATTTTATTCTCAAAAACATTTAGTCATGTTTAACATCACATGTGCAAAGCTAACTTGAAGCTGTTAGTTTTGTCACAATGAAGAAAGAACACAGATTAGACTCTTTCATCTTCCCCAAGACATTCTTGTCAAGTAGAACAAGACTTTGGTGATTGCATTGCAAGCAGATCTTTTCAATAGTATTCTATGACTATTATTTTCTGTAAGTGTTGCCATTTTTCACAGAACAGAATTCAATTAATATTTTTGCAGTATTCATACTCATGTTAATTATTCAGATAATAATGGCAATATTTTGAAATAATTACTCCTTTCTAGATTTTAACCAGTCCTAGCTGCAGACAAAGTAGGCAGAATGTTTCGGTCTATGCATAACAAGCACAAGTTATCATTACAATTAATCAAATGGGGACATTTGTATTTATCTTATTTCTTATGAGCCTATGACCCTGCTCTTACCATGACTAAAATGAAGTCTCCCTCAATGTTTCTTGTAGTTAGTGGGAATATTTCCACTGATTTTCATGGCCTTAGGATGAGCCCCTAGTAATTCTGACAGCACACAGTCATGTTCAGCTTCAGAAGAGCATCCCAACTCGAAAAACACCAAACGGGACTTGGTTTTAAGCAGCCCTTTAAGTAATTTCCTAGGAAGAAAAGAAATGAGATTTAAGCTTATTCTAACCTCATAAATACACACTACATTACCTGTGTCACTGTCAAAAATAATTTTTCCTCATGATCAAATGCAAATTGCCGCTTGACCAGTCAGAACACCAACAATTTCCAAGGCTAACTACATTTATGTTAGAGAACAAACTTGTGTAGGTAACCCCGGTCACTTAATAAAAATGACCTGCATTGTTATTCCTATCTGAATTAGGCATCACAAAACAAGTCACTTATTCAGGCTCTGCTCTCTAACTGATTCAACACCAATACAGGAGAATAGCACACTTTAAAAGAAGCTTTACTGACACACTTTTTCAATCACATGTAAAAATGTAGATATTTGATAAGAAGTAAACTTCCAGACTCAGATACCTGAGAAAATATATACCCTAAACCCCTCCAACTCAGAGTCAGATTCCACTCTCCCAACCTCAGTCTGCAGCTGTATCGAACTCTCACACAAATTCTCTTCGAATAGGAAACTTGTGCCAACATTCCTGTCTAGGACTTCCTCACACAAACACATTCCAGCCTTTGTATTTTGGTATTGTTCCCAGCTCCTCACAGGACTGAAAGCATTTGTTCTCTGCATACAGTGTGTGAACCCCTGTCCAATAAACCAGCCAATTTGTTCTTTATTCTTCAGTCAGGATCCTTCTGCACTCAGCATGAAAGACCTGGCGAGATGTTTTCCTGCAACTAAGAAACCCAAACTTCACACAATGCAAATCAGACCCATATCTCCAATCTCACACAGAAGGAGGTAGGAGAGATTTTATAATAGCTGGTGTATTTTCAGCCTGTATCTCAAGATACAGCTTTTTCAGACTTAAGCAATACAAAAAGCAGGACTAAAACATCCTACCAAACACCACAAGATCCAACATAAAAATCACAGGTTTTTTGCTGAGTATCATCAACACTCTCTTTTTTATTTTCTTAAAAGTCTTCCATTCTTCTACCAATTTTATTTTTTCCAATGGAACAGAAATGTTTTAGATGCTTGTCTTGAGAAAAAGCTTTAGTGAATAATTCTAGCTTTAGAGATTACAGACAAATTATCTTTTTCTTCTTTCCTACTGAGATTCCTGACTTTTCTCAGTCTCTGGATTTCATCTCCCACTATGGGAGATAAAAAATAAGACCTTCTTGCTTATGAATTTTTAAAACGTGAAATGCAAGTGCAAGACGAATAGAATTTTGAACACACTGTTACACTATGAGTGATTACCCAAAAAATGTACGGGACACGTACAAATACTTACATATTTAACATGTTTGCTAACCCTATGTCTCAAAGCTGTTTTTTCTTGGCGCTTTATGCTGCATTCTCTTGGTCATAAGTTAGTATGATACATCCTTCTTTTTATTGTACTTGTTTTCTTCCTTCAGAAAGGAGGCAAAACTCCCTACGTTTGTTCTTTCTGTTTATGCACCAGTAATATATCTATACCTCCTCTGCTATTTATTTTTAATTTTTTTCCCTTGAGTCCACTTAAAGTGCATATTCCATATAAACCCCATTTTCCCTTTATAAACTATAAATAACTATTTTATCAAATGTCAATTAAATGTAGGAATTTCTAATCTTTTGACTTATGAAACAAAAGCAGACAGCTAAAAGCTTCACAATGTACGTTTCGTGTCTAATTGTCTGAGTTATTTAACTTATTACCTTATTACCTTATGCTGGTAAACAAGTTCTTTCATGTAGGGATTTCCAACTGAAATGAGCCCTGATTTTAACATTGATTCTGCAGAACAAAACTTCAGGTGATTGTGTGTTTGCACAGTTATCCTTACTTTAGATTGGTCTTCTTGTGTTTATTGAGGAGCAGGTGCTGAGAGAGCACAAGGTGATATCCTGGAATATATTGTGTTTTGGGGTGAATCCTAGTGGAGGAGCCTCGGATCATGGATTGTCTGAGAATCCTTTCCAGCTGGCATCAGGGCTGACTTCAGAGGCTTCACGAGTAAAATCAATGCGCAGAATCCCAAAGAAGAGTTGAGGTTGGAAACGGCCTGTGGAGACCACCTGGTCCAAGCCCCCTGCTCAAGCAGGAGCCACCCAGAGCTGCTTGCCCATGACCATGTCCAGCTGGTTTCTAAGGTGGACTCTACAACCTCTCTGGACACTCTGTAAAATTGTTCTTTCTGATGGTCAAAGGGTTCTGATGGTTCAGAAACTTGTGTTTCAGTTTGTGCCACTTGTGCTGTCACTGGGCACTGATGGAAAAAGCTTCACTCAGCCTTCTTTACACCCCCCTGACAGGCATTTACATACATCCATAAGTTCTTCCTAGAGCCTTTTCCTCTCCAAGATAAACAGTCCCAGCTCTCAGTCTTTCTTGATATTAGAGATTCTCCAGTCTCTTTGTAGTCTTAGTGGTCCTTAAGAGGTGTTCCTTTAATTTTAAACAAATTTCTTTGCCTCCTTTACCCTCCAGGGCTCTAAGCCTTTAAATCATCAAAATATTTACATATTCAAAAGAGGCCTTGAAATTGCCTGGAAATTATCTCTAACTAAAGGAAAATGTCAACAAAAAATCAAAAAGCCAGACTAGACAAGCAGATGATGAATGGGTACAAAATGTTCTCTGTGGTCTATCTTCTTTCTCCCTGCATTAAGAAGAAACAAGCAAATTTAAAACCCTCCTGGCTGAGGCAATTGTCCTGTTTCTGGTTTTTTATTCAAAGTACTCACAAATTCGTAAGGGATATAAGTCGAGAAAGATAAGGAACACGCTACTATTTCAGTACTTGATGGTAAAACACGTAAGACAGGAATGTAAGCTTATTTTTATTAGCATGAAACCTGAGAAAGTCAGTACTTTTTCCTCTGTGGTACATCCACTAGCATTCCTGCATCTTTTCAAACAACCATACCAGTAGGCAACACAAGAAAATCATTGAGGGAGACTTTGTCATCTCAAAGTAGAGTGGTGAGTTTTCATGCTGAGAGCATCTCAGCACCCTCAGGAGACAAAGGACGGGCTCATACAATCCTGAACCAAACATGCTACTGAAACATCTATCTTGTGATTCAAACGGGAGCACAGTGGCATATTTTGACTATTTTTAACTTAAAAGAGGGTTTAATTTCTTCACATTCAAGATAGCAAAGAGAGAAAACAGAATGAAGTAATAGTATTGCAAAAACAGTTCCTTGTTCTGTTCCTTCAGACCTCTCAGAATGCTTAAACCTCATTGAGAACAGTCTAAAAAGATTAAGCATGGGAGATTTCTAAACAGAAGGTTTCTGACAGAGGAGAAGAACATGAAGCTGGAAGTCAGTCAGATCCTCTACACAAAATATGCATATCTGAGGTAATGATAGAAAAGCTTAAGGAAAAAACTATGTTTTACTCCTGCCACCAATGGGTTCAGGATTGTAGCAGGAAATCACTATTTCCTTAGACTCCTGCAGCATGCAACCATTATTTTTTTCCCTCTTTTGATATGTATCTGCCTCCAAGGAAAACTCAAAAAGCCAGCTGTATCACTGAGGATGGAGGATTTGTTCCACTACTGCTTCTGCTTATTTCCCCGATGGAGAAGAAGAAAGCTGGGAAAGCCCTTGGCCCTGCTGTTTCTTGTTTTTCGATGTGCTTGGCTGATCTTCAGTAAGGGTGATGCTCATGAAGACTGTGTGTGCCTGTATTTCTTATAATTTCTGTTATGACTCAGCACTGCTTGGAGCCAAAAATAATCAGCTGCTGCTCAGCATTAAACCACCCAAAACACCACGAGGTGCAGTGCTAAAACTGCTATTCAGAAAAGAGCCTTAGGCAAGTTTGGCTTGCAGAGGTTCTGTGTGTGTCAATGCGCTAGTGTGGTGAAATTTAGAACATAAGAATACTTTGTGGTTTGTCTGTGGGCTGGTTTGTTTTGTTTTAAACAAAAACATCCATCAGTATCATGTTGGCAAAAATAATTCCTCATGGGCTCTTCTGGATGGTTTGCTATTTATGCCACATGAGTCTAGATTTTAGCCTTCTGTGTATTCCTTCCCACAGTTCAAAATAGAGCAGATTTTTTCACTGAAACAATAGATTTTGGTTAAGGAAAAAAAAAAGCTAGAAACTTTGAATTATCCTCCATACCTAAAAAAGATGTTCTGACTGTTGGACTAAAAATATTAATATGTATTTCAGATTACTCTTAATACTCCTTTCAAAATAGCCCTGTGTTGGCAAAGGAAGAACAAGTACAAATGATTGAAGATAAATGGTCAGTTACCCTCAAAACAATCTACTCTGCCCACTGCAGTTGAGCCATGACACTGATGATGCCTGACCCAAGAGAAATCTTGGATTTATTAAAATGATTCAAAGCAGAGATCGTGATGCAATTGCTTAAACCAGTAATGCCCCAACTCTCAAACAACCACGTGAGCTACGTTAGGTCAAACACATCTCCCCGACCTCCGAAAAAAATCCCAACAAATCACACTTTGGGCATGAGGCTACATTAATCTTGACAACCAGAATCTTTTCTAAGTATTTCCTTTGCTGTTCAGAAAGCCATTCAGTCTTCTATTTAAAGTATATATAAATGCTTTCCTGATTGTTTATGGATTTAAGCACAGGCTGAAGCTTTTCTGCCTCCGCTTGTGTTTGAATACACAATTAAAACACATGCTGAACTCCATTTTGAGCAGCACTTCTGCTCTGACTCCAGGCTGTTAGTCAGTCCTATTTCAGATGGGAGACATTGCTGAAATAGCTGAGGGAAATCTGAGTCAAAACTCTATGACAGTATGGGGTCTATTCTTACTTATAAAGAAATTATAAAGGTATTGTTCATGCCTCTCCCTATAAGAGCATAATCCTTTTTGACACACAAAATACTCTGCTTCTATCACACAGAGAACTCCAAAAGCAGCTTCTAGCTAAAAATCTCAGCTATTTGCAACCAGCTTTATTTTTAACATATTCAAAAACTATACAGAACTGTGAGCAAGAGGCATACGGTGTGTTCTATAAAGAGCAAGCAATTTCTTGCCAACAGAGTTGTTATGATTAATTGCCAGTTCAACAGAAGGTAGGAAGTTCTGAAGCACAGAAGGAAAAAAAGTGGACTGGGAAAATTTAAGAGGGTCAAGCAACTTAACTGGCTTGAAATTGTTTGGTAACCAATTAATACGTAAAAGAGCACAATAAAGGTGGGTTAATTCACAATGCTTGGTGGATAATTACAAGTAAATGATGTGCATTTCAGACTAAGTAAGTTTTCTTAAATTTCTTCTTTATGTAGGTGTAAAGGTGAATAAGCAGACCACGTAAATGAAACTAATCTAAAAGAATTGCCTATACTCACTTAAAAAGTAAATACAAGAGACTTAATATGAAGCTAAATACAACTTCAAGAAATCAGCTGCTCTTCAATTGCTTCAGTTCACACACACACACTCATATTAAAAACACATGTAGCCTACAACATCAAAATTACAACTTTAATACATCCCACCCTTACTCATACATGCTGTGACCTAGTTTGTCAAAGTGTTTTCCTTCGGTTCTTTGTTTTTATTTCCTGCACAAAATCTATGAGAGATTTTGAATAAACACTTAGTTAAGACCTGCTCGTTTTCCTCAAAGAAGCCCTGAGGATTTTAAATCATAGAAAAATTTAGGCTGGAAGCGACCTCAGGAAGTCACCTAGTTCAAACCCCTGCTCAAAGAAGGTCTAGTTAGATTAGGTTACTCAGGGTCATGCCTAGAGAAGTCTTGAACATCTCCAGTGATGGGGATTCCACAACCTCCCAGGGTAACAGAAGTTGTAGACAACCAGTAAGGTCTCCCTGAAACATTTTCTTAAGGCTGAGCAAGTCCAGCTCACTCAGCTTTTCCTCATTCATTGTGTTTCAGGCTCCTGACTATCCTCTTGGCCTCCTGGACTTCCTTCAGCATGTCAACAGTATCCTTCGTGTTCAGGGAAAGCCAAAATCAGACACAGGATTCCACCTGGAGCCTCACAAATGCCAGATATAGGGGGTGGATAGCTTTCCTGGACCTGGCTAATAACTGAAGCAGTTAGCTGTCCTCAAAACAACCTACACTGGCAATTGCATTCGCAATTTACTCAGGGAAACAAAAAGATATCTACATTTCTTACTAATACACTCGTGGATGCCTTTGCTGCAAGGCCATGCTGTTGACCCAGGACTTCTTGTGCACTAGGAACTCCAATTTCTGCAGAGGTGGATCCTTTCCTTAGCCAGATGAACCCCAGTCTGTGCTGGTACCCAGGATTATTTCATCCCAGATGCAAGACTCCATGGCAACTTTTATTAAACTTCAGAGATTCCTGTGTGAAAAGCTTGTGGGAGATTGTGCCAAAGGCCCTGCTTCAGCACAGAACAGCCACTGCCCCCCCCTTCCCTACAGCCTCAACTTCCTCAGCACAGGAAGCAAATTTTGGTCAGGCATTATCTGCCTAATTTGCCCTGGTTAAACTAAACCCCTGTTGGCTGCTCCTCATAACAATCTTGCCTTTCATGTGTTCAAAACTTGTCTCCAACCTTCCCAGAAAACAACACTAGACACTACACAAAGCCCGATTATCCTGGCATTTAACTGTGATGTCCACACAATTCAGACATTTCATTTAGGATTACCACATTGAGGAATTGAGGATGAAACTCAACTTTCTCTTCAATTCACTGAAGGGCTTCTTCCTTCTTCAAAAGTAGTATTAGTGATTCTAAAGAACTATAACAAGTTAAGGCAAACCAGCTGAGGTGGAGCATGAAATCACATTTCTCAAATATCATTAAGACTGGGTTAATTTTGTACCACTGGCCATTCTTGACTTTGGTCACAAGAGTGGATTCATTTGCCGATTTCTTGGTCAGTGGGTTAAATCTGGTCATGATGACTTTAATCATTACTTGCCTGTGAAAGGTTGTTATTAGTCAAAGGTGACAGGAGCAGCAAGAATAAATAGCTTATTACTAATTTGTGTCAGTTATATATGAACTCAGAGCTTTCCTTCTCTCTCACCCGTGTGAACTCAAATTGCTTTCAGCAGGCATGCCCAAATTTGCTATTTAACATGGCAATTACTCTTTTGTCTGCCTTTCTCAAAACGGTCCCTTCTTTGCAGCTGTTTTTTTTTTTCATCCCCTCCTTCTCTGCTGTGCGACACCAGAGATGTGTCTGTTTTACAGACAGGAAGGTAGGTCTTTGCCAGGAATTCATAATCCTCTTCTCCTGTCAGTACTTATCTTTCATTTCAAACTCCTCTAATAACCTTCTGGTTTTCTACATTTGCTTGCTTGTACATATATAGAGTAAAAAAAAAAAAAAAACCAGCCCAACATAGTCAACTATGTAAATTAGACATTTTGCAAACTGATTCTTTAGGGCTGAATAAAAATGTTATTATTAGCTTGTCTAACACATGTCATGGAGACCACGGCTGCATTTCATGCCAAGTGCTGGCCCTGAACACCTATCAAGGACATAACACTGATAGTAAAGGCATCACTTTGTCACAGGAAGGTTTTACCAGGTTAAGTGGAGGATTTTTCACCACTCGGGAAATTTAAATCAGTATGTGCTTTTGTTCAAACCCTAGACAGCTGAGCTGAAGTGACCAGTTTACATTATCAAGCCTGTAATTTGCAGCAGGCCAGACATGCTACTGACAGTCATCTTCCTGGGCTGAAAAAGTCCACCTCTAAACAAATGAGAGAAATGTACCTAGGTTATATAAAGCAAGAAAAGAACAATTCTTACCATGATATATATGCTAGATCTATGAAAGGTGAGAAGAGTTGTTGTGTATTTTTTTTCTCAGTTCATTAGAAGGATAAGAACAGTTGAAAAAATTTCCTAAGAGAATCAACATTCTGGAATAAAAGTGATTTTCTTATTTTTTTTTCTTTTTTTTTTTTTCCCTTTCTCTAGCTAAAGAAATCATCAGCTAGTACAGAATGATGGATATTATTTTCTTAGTAGATGTATAGCAGCACAAAGTCTTTGAACTCCAGACGTCTTGTAACACAGAGCTAAAACAGATTCTCACAGTGCTCTATTTTAATCTGTTCTGGATCAATATAACTGGACACTGAATGTTTCTATCCATTTCACTTTATTTAGGAAGGAAAGAAGGACCTAGACACTTCGCTTGTAAGTTAGATAAGCCTAAATTCACAACTATTTTCAGATCTGGCACAGTTTAGCAAATATTCTCTATTTTAATTCTGAATGGGCTTAGGTCCAGAAGCACAAGCATAGGACATGACAACCAAATTTCCTACTCAATTTATTAATCTGAAACTATGGAACAGTGCAATTTTAAATCAGAAGCCTAAGAACGTATCATCAACACATTTTTTTTCCATTTCTGTTTAAAGAACACTTTGAAAAGCATAGTTAACTTCTGTTTCATGTGTTAATATCATATTAAATTGCTTTATTGCTTTGTGATGTACAGAAACTTTGACGTTAGCTTCTTTATTTTATCTCAAGAATTCTTTTTTCTTGTAAGCTTGAAAAAAGAAACTTCCACTTAAATAAGTCGATTGAAAGCAGTTTCAGTAATTGAATCCCTAGATATTTGTCTTTGTGCTGGGAGGTTTCGTTTAACTTTTAATGGATTTTTAATGTTGAAACAGTTTCATTTTAAACTGTTGTCATAAAGCAGTTTAGAATTTTCTATTTTTGCTGCAGGATTTTTCCCCAAAAGCGTTTTTTTAAAAGCTGAAGCGTTGAGACGACGTTATTACAAGAAATACTGTAAAACATTCTGAGAGATGAGAATGATTTCTATAAGACAGAACTGTTAAGGCTGTCAATCTGTTGTAGAGTGTTCACCAGAAACACAGGTTTTACATTTAAATAATATTACTAATAACTGGAATGCATCCTTCTCTGCTGGGAATTGAGGCCGAATGGGTAAGCAGTCTGCAGAGGGGAAGCAAGGGTACCAGGAATGGCAACATCCTCCCATAAGCCTGAGACACTGAGTCCAAGTGTGGATGGGTTCTCTAAGGCAGCATTTGGGAACTGAGAGATGTTGGTGAGGGCTCCCTGCTCCATTGCCTGTGGCGGGAAGAGGTTTGAAGACCTTGATTTTCATCAAGATGAGTGCTTTATAAATTCATATACCCAAGAACTACCACTTGAACGCAGTTTCTGGGTGCAGAGAGCAGGAGTGCAGTTGGTGTTCCCAAGCCATCAAGTTGATGCAGTTCAACACCTGTCACCTGAGCTGTGGCAGGTTCTGATCAGCCTGATTTGCAAAGCAATTTGGACAGGTGAGCATATTCTGACAATGTTTTAAGGACAGGACAAGCCTTCCATGACTGCCTCTTCTATTAATTGTTCACACAGGTAGTGTTTTTAACATACAGTGAAAAAATTTTGAAGTGTTCTCAAGATATAGGACAAATGACTGGATCATAACAGCACAGATAGGGCAGATCTGGGTAGGGAAATATCCAAACTCTCTCAGGCATCACAGACCTGAAGTTTTGTTCTTCACAAAGCAATCACAGAAAGGAAAAGTTACACTTGTTTTAATATGAAGATAGTAGGTGGTTTGGCTACTAAGTTATATAACCTGACCCTTAAAAAATATCTCCGATTTTCACCATTGTTGCAGTGAAATTATTTGTTCTCTTTGTACATCTTTCAAACTCTCGTGCATCAATGAACAAAACTCAGAGTATGATAATCTTCAAGGAATTGCTGGTAACTCACTCTTATGTAAAGCTGAAAAATCATGAAATCAGGACTTACACACATATTGACAGATTGATTTTTTCTAGTAAATTGACTGATTTTTTTTCTAGTAAATAATTTCTAAAAGGATCTCAGCTTTCCTAAGCAAATCTCCTCTATAAGCAGCCCTAGGTAAGACATTTTACATCACACAGAATGTGTTCTTAAGTTCCTGTATTCTGTTCATCCTTTGTCTTGCTTCTGAGTCATAGGAAAATTGTTTAACAGGAAGAAAACCTGTTTTAGCTCTTGCTTGTATGGCTCAGCTAATCCTGTGATCATCCTTGGGAAGGTCTTCCTCTGAAGTCAGAGAGCAGGTATAATGAAATCAGAATTCTGGATTTGGCTTCACTGTGCGCATTCAAAGAGTGTCTGGAAGATGAATAAGCCAGACTGATCCTTACAATGATGCATAGCCATTCCCAGACATTTTAGCATATTACATTATTCCAAAATCTTTTGAAAATACCAGCTTTGGGACACCCATAAGGTTTTTAACAGAGAACTCTCTAAATGCATTTTAAAACATTTTAAGCCTTATATCACTAAAAAGAAGACATGAAAAATTAAGTCACTGTGACTTGGCCATGAGGGCATACATTTATATCTGACATTTACTGTTATTCCCATGAAACTCATAAATATTGCAGACAACTAGCTGGTTGGACAAACACTGCATAGACTAGCTTCTTCTATAATTTAAGGGGTTTAAGTTAGGATTTGAAAAATAAAACTTTTTAAACATTTCATATTTATTACTTTGCAATCTTCAAATGGAAAACCATGGACCCCATCGTGTTCTGCTCCATCCAGGGAATGATTCCTCAAAAAAAAATTCCTATTGCAGCTAATCTGTTCTATAATATTACAGATTGATGTTAAATATCTTTATTACCTTGGCCATATGATTTCCTTCACCCTGTTTTGGGATGCATCATTCAGTAATTCAAGGCCATCACAGGCATTTTGCCTCCTTCAGCAATGAATGTCACAGTTTATTTTTACTTGTCAAATATATTTCCCAATACTTCTAAACTGTGCCTCTTCTTTTTCTTTCTCCCCATTCACACTGCTAAATAATACCGTGAAAGGACTTCTAAGCCTTATTTTTCCTGCTGCCATTTTAGCTAGTGCCACTATCTAAAAATCAATGACACTTAGAAAAGTGTGTCAGATGCAACAATAGCGTTGAAGAGTATAAAGTTGTCATGTGTTTGGTTTTCCTCCACTCATTTGAAAATATGTTATCTACATTAGCTTCTGATGGAGGCTGGGCAGAAATTGATGCTGTTATTTAGATTTGCTCTCACTGAGATGTTCTGCTTACTGAGCATAGTGCTTGTGTTCAGTAACTGATACATGAGATTTTTTTAGGCTAATATGTGTTTATTTACTTCAAGTTAGATTTTCCTTTCTGCTACTTCTGTTTCCTTCTGAAATGTTTCTTAGTCCTCCATAATTTCCACCATCTCTGCTGCAGCATTCTTCCCCTATAGTATTGCTCTGTCCTGGTTTTTACTTCTTTCTCCATATCAAATATCTGGGTTTGATTGGTTTTATATTAGAAATCAATTTTTTATTTAATGCTGATTTGGACCATTTTCTCTGGTACTGACACAGAGTCATGTGGCTTTTGTGATGAGCAGTCCTGTCTCACAAATCTAAAGCTTCTAGAAGTTGAGAAGGACATTGATATGGGCTTGACTATTGCTTTCACAGAAGATTTTTGGCCTTCACCAAATGTCCTTAAGAAAATTAAAACAGTCTAAGAAGAAAGACACTTGCATGGGTAAATAATTGGGTAAAAGACAGGAAAAGGAACGTAAATTGTCAGTAAATGGTCAGAAAGCTGTTCATCCCCTTTATAAGCAACTTAGGAATAACTATCAATGAGAGGTGAGGGATCACTATTTACAAATAATAAATTATTCGGGGTAGCACAGTTGCCAGGAATTGCAGGAGGTGCTGAATAACTGTTTAAACGTATCTTGCACCCAGATACTGCACATGCATTTTATTTGCCTCGTCTCAAACAGACAGAACTCACAAAACCGCATAGGAGAAGAACGAAGACCACATTTGTGGAGTATCTTCCGTGTAAAAATTAATGTGCAGACCAGGACTCTTCAGCCTGGCAAAGATCAAATATGTGACAGAGGCATGTAAACCCATAAATATCCACGAAAGCTTTTGTTTGTTTTCTTTCTCAATGGATTAACTACAGCTTATTAAATGAAACTCTCAGGAAGCTAGTTCACACTGAAAAAAGAGGGTGAATCCTTATTGAATATGTAGTTAAACTGGTGGAAACCCTTGCTATAGGATGATACATATAAAATCACAGACAAGAATTCCAATTGGGCTGTTAAACACAAAGTTTTATCTAAATCTCACTGGAGAAGTCCCTAAGCTGCAAATTCTTGTCAAGAGTTTAAAGCAGGATGTGTCTCTAGAGACTTGCATCTCCAGGCACCTCCTGTTGGCCACCACCGGAAGCAGGACACAGGATGAGATTACATACTGGTCAGCAAAGCCACAAAAAGACCCAGAAGCTGTATATTGAAGCGAAGAAAGTTCAGACTGACACATTTTTTAAGTCCATAAGGTCACTTAAGTGTGGAAACCCTTAGTACAGCCACAGCACGCTTCTGCTCATTGACAGCTCTCAGAGAAACCTGACTCTTCTCAAATCCCAGTCTTGTGTGCAGACACCACAGGGAAGACCCACAGAAAGGTTACAGGTTAGATGTGGAATTACCAATAAGATAGATTTACATTCTAGCCTAGAATCTGGGCACAACTTCAGTCTGAAGAGCCCCTGAAGAGTCTGAGCCCTTGTCCTAATGTGGTTGATGAAAGCTTAAAGAATTGCCCAGACAGCTCCATGAACTGCATTCAGAGAAGCCCTTCCAGAGAGAGGTGGGCCTGTGGTTTTGGGATATTAGGGTAACTACTTAAGACAATAAATGTAGCTTTACAGGCTTGTGTATTAAAAATTATCATATAATTCTTCATCAAGAGTCAGCTAACGCACAATGATCTATACCTTTAATTTCTAAGCAGAGCAGTTCTTCAGATGCTACTCATTTTGAAAATGGCATTTATTTAGACTCCTCTCCATAATGAGGAAAAAATATATATGGGATCACAAGCCCACCTTTGTGGGTCTTAGTGCCAGGAAAATCAAGATGATTGTGTGTAAAACAGCTATGATTCATATAAATAAGAAGAGTAGAAATGTGCTGTAAGTATGCTTTATTTTTTACTTCTAGAAATAAGAAAGTTCAGACTCTGAAGAGTTCAAAACACAAAATTTTTCAAAAAAGCTTGAGAATTAAGAATTGGTCTTTTAGCAAAGTCATAGCAATCAACTTAACAGGAATTTTATACCATCCAAAAAGGTCAAAGAGTTCTAACTTTGCAGAAACAGTATTGCTGGGAGACAACTTCTAAGTATATTTTTGTCATGAAGATGCATTAATCTCTTAAATGTCATACTTTTTCTTTTAAAAAATAACAAGCAAAACATAACTACAGAGAAAGAACACCCTTTCTTTCATTGAAACAAATTTATTGTAAAGGTTTGCACTTGAAAATCTGTGTGTTATCCATTGGGATCTTGATAATGCTACATTCCTAATGAGTTTAATAATTTTTGCACCTCAGTATAAAGACAGAATTAATTTATATTAATCCCAGTAAAGTACAGATCACTGCCAGACTATTACTTAATTCCTTTTTCATAGTGTATTGCATTGGCAAAATTGTGATCTCAGTGAACAAATAGAATCTGTTTTGAAACATGGTCTTGATTTTACGAGTAGCTCCCCAGCACCGTAATCTTACAATTCAAACTGAGCCTATATTTGTCTCCCTGTCCGTAACAAGTGGATAATAATTTACTTCACAGGAGGGGTATAAGGGTGGGACTGATCCAGCCAGCTCCTCTATCTGTAACTTGCTCTACAGACAGAGGAGTTCAATACCTGGAGGAACGCCTGGCTGAGCCCAGTGTTAGCAAAAGGTTTCGGAGATGAAGCTCAAAATACTGTTTTTAAAGGATACATTATTGAGCCTTCAACTGTGAAATCCCTGCTGCTATGTAAAGAAAACATTAATTTTCCTTTAAAAGAACAGTTTGTGGGTTAAACATTTCTGGTGGCAGGACTGTGAACTGCACGCGGGCTCTAAGCACAGATATAGAATCTAGCCTAGAACGCTGTTTCACATACAATGACAACACTCGTACTCTTTGGTTGAGCTAAACACAAAGAACTTTGGAGCTGACATCTACAAATGTACCTTGACATCTGACTCCTGTAGCAACCAATCGGCATTAAGCACCTAAATACCTCAGAGGAGCTGGACCTTACGTCTTGTGGTTGTTGCTCAGCTGGGATGTAAATTTAGATGACCAAAGCTGCCCTCCATAGAAATTATTCAACTCCTGTCTAACTCTGGAAGTGCTTCAAGTCCTTAGTGAGTTTGATTTTTAACAGTGGAGCTCCAAGGAGACGTCCAAGGCACATGTAGAAATTCCTCCTTCTTAGTGTTACTAACTCACTCTGTATTTTCCCACACACAAATTCCAGCTGAGTCCACAAACTGTCACACTTTTTTTCTCTGTACTAATCTTGCAAGCAACACCAAATGAACCAGCTCATACTGCCTTAAACCTGGGCTTGAAAACAAAGCCAAAGGAAGATGTTTTGTCCCTCACCCCATGAATTTATATATCAGCTCCATTTTTAAAACTTTTGTCCAGGGAGACCAGAGTTCAGTCCTTCCCGTCTGTTGTGGTCAAGTCCACCTCCTCGGATTTCAGCAATCAGTTAGAATATTATGTGCAAAAAGGAACACACATTCCCAATATTTCCATAGAAGCTATGCTCACAGAATACACAGCTAATTGGGACAGTCTGTGCGTGGCTCTGTCATTGTTTTTCTCTTAAACAACATGAGCCACAGTGACCCATGAGTCAGAGGAGAGTCCACATATATACACTGTAGCTAAGGGAGAGGAAACCCAACTGTAATGCTAATTTTCATCTGTTATCGGGTTGATTAACTTCCTTTCAGTTACAATGGTATCACTGACATAAGAGAAATGGAAAAAAAATAGCAGTATAGAGCACGTTTACATGTCATGAATGTAGTCATCCAAAAAGTTTGGTCATGAACACACAGAAGAGAAAAATCATTCTTTGGGCCACTATGGTTACATTGCTGTCTCTATCAGATCTAGCCCATCCAAACTACTTCCCCAGGTAATCCTGTCCCTGGCTATCACATTGCTTTTTTCACAGTTTTTGCAAATAAGACTTTTTTAAAGATAAACATCAAAAAGCAAAATGCAATAAAATTCTCAGTAGCTTAATTTTCTTCTTCCAGGGTTTTATTCTGTGAATCCACGTTATACTTAAACCAGAAGAGACCTGACACTTTTAATGTCAGAAACATTTGAAAAATTGAAGAGACAGTGACATTAATTCTTCTCTCTGTGGCTGTCTCTCTCCCATTTAGGTGCAAAAGTACTGCTGGTACTAAGTACCAAAACTCCTGTCTATTATATTAATGACCATGTTACCTCTTCCTCTCTGGCCAAATACGGGGTTTCTCTGTCTCAGGCTTTGATTCTTGTGCTATAATTTCCCCATAGGTGTCAGTCATCTGACAGCATGCATTCAAATTACATTTCACTTTCTTTTGAGTGCAAAAAAAAAAAAAATCCCGAGTCACACATAAAATATTCATGTCACAATCTCTGCAAAAGTAATTTTGTCCTTAAAGTTCAGACACCATCTCACCCCTGGGGGTTGTACATACCAGTTTAGATGGCACACACTGTTTTCAGACACTGCTGTGGATCAAACACAACTGCTGGTTTGATTTTCGAGCACTGTCACCTCGTACCATGTGAATAAATATCAGCAATGTAAATTGTCTGAAAAGATGATATAGCTGATCTCATTACATAAAAAGAGGGGGTTTTTTTTTATTAAGGAAATGATAGAAAAATTAAATGTCTAGAAAGCTTTCTTGAGAGCTATCACGCAATCACTGCACTCATGAGGAAGCTGGTGCAGAGCCTTCCTTCTGTGAAAATCACTCCTTTCTGTGAAAATCACTCCTTTCAAATCTGTCTTACCTATGTAGCTCAGCATGGAAACACAGATGGCTGCCTGGAACTGCTATGGCAGTCACGAGAAACATGATCCAGCTCCACCAAATTCAGAAGTGATAGTCTCCAGACCTCACTGGGATTTCAATCAGGTTTGTGACAGACCAGGTATGACAGTGGCTTAGACTGCAGTGGACTCTCTAGGAGGGTTTATGTGGGAGGCTGAGCACTTGTGGTCTTCTCCATCTAAATTTTCAGCTTCGCTTTTAGGAACCACAGCTTGCTCTGAGCACTTGTACATGGTAAGGACACCATTACCTGCTAGAGCCAACTGAGGACAGCACATGCCATACTCAGAGCTGCCATGATAGGATATTTTTGGTTTGTCAGCCTGTCATCAGCACAGCACCTCCAAAAATCTCCTTCTCCCAGTGCTGCCAGTGCTGCCCAAATGTGAAAATGTTGGCCCTGCTTACACTTGTAAAACCTTTCCAGTGTTGCTTTAGAATCACAGAATCCTTGAGGTTGGATAAGACCTCTAAGATCATTGAGTCCAACCATCAACCCGGCGCTGCTAAGTCAACCATTAAGCCATGTCTTTAAGGAACACATCCACATATTTTTGAACACATCCACTGCTTTAGTGCATTTCGGGACATTTTACTACCCATACTTTAACCACTGTCTCTGTGTTTCCATGTGTGCCAGTGCTTGGTGATGCTCTGGCTGGTTGATGTTTAAATTCTGTCCATGCAGACATTCACTTCCCTGATACAAATAATCCTGTGTGGTCTGACCCACTGCTCTGGAATCCATTTATTGGCTCAAACCCATCAGTGCTGCAGTTCACTGAGCTATGTGTCTTCAGGTAACACCCACAGATATAAAGGAAGATGATGGTACAGCTCTTTTGAAAATGTTAAAGCAAGTATTAAACAGTGTTGACACAATTACACCCCAGTGGGGTTTCATTCTTTATCCAACACCTATGAATAAAAGATACCTTTAATTCATGTCTCTGGTTTCTAACCATTCCTTATCCATCTTAATAATGTATTACCTCACTCATATTTAGAGAACTTTAACAATAGTCTATCAAGGGAAACTTTGTCAAATAGCTTTCTACAAACCCAGACATATTAGATCTATTAATTTAGTTTAATAGCTACTTCACGTTGTAAAAGCAACCACTTCCTTTTTCTGTAACGGTGAGAGAAAAAAATTCTTCAAGCCATTACATTTAGCCTCATACTGCTCAGATTATATAATGTGACAAAGAACATTTTTTTTAATAAAAGCTGACAATTTGCGCTTGCACAAAAAATGTACTTTGGTGGTTGGTGTCCTTACCTCCTACAACGCACACATTCACCCATTCAACGCACCCAACTACAACTTCAATTCCCATTGAAGCTTCAAGTTCATCACCTTAAACAGCTCCTTAACACCAAAAAGAAAAAATGGTGAAGAAAAAGACCACTATCTCCACCTTCTTCTGTGTGCCAGAGAGCTCAGATTGAGGGAGCTCACGGATTACTCTCCTCTTTTGTTTTTTTTTTTTTTTTTTTTTCAACATACATCCCCCTACTTAAAAATCTCACT
>VZTE01000364.1:511482-560918 GCA_013397775.1 Eulacestoma nigropectus | reverse complement strand
CCAGAGAGCTCAGTTTGGGGGAGCTCACGGATTTCTCTCCTCTTTTGTTTTTTTTTTTTTTTTCTCTCAACATACAGCCCCAGAAGTAAAAATCTCACATTTTATTACAAAAAGAAGTATATTCCAAACTCCTGCAGCTGCAGAGCAAAGTTTTACCAAGTTATCCATATGTTTTCAGAATTCAGAATAAGAATAAATTTAATTCTAAATTCATTATATTTCTCAAATCCCAGGTGTATGGATTAATAAAATTAATAAAATGGACTTTATAGAAGAATCTGGTTTCATCTCATTGATTCAGCAGAAACCTGGAGCTGAACCCTGTCATGGTGGCTGGCATCTGTGATTTCCATAACATTTGGTTAATTCTGCATAAAATGTTAAGAAGTGTCACTCTAATTTCTGATAAATGAAAGCAGCTGACGTTTGAAAATGTTCTGTGGAAATGCCTGGCTGTTCACATCCAGGCTGAGAATCAGCCATCAAGCTTGAAGGCATTTTAGTGACGCTCATGTTTGAATGTTGACTGTTACGTGAAAACAAAGGTTTGATTTTTAATATGCTTCCAATGGTTTGGCTAGGACTTCTCTTTATATCTCATAAATCCATAACATCATATTAGGCTATGAAAAATCAGCTATGAGACCAAATTAATTTTCAGTGTAGTAAATCCACCTGAAGTCAGTGGAGTAAAATGAGATATAACTTTGACGGAATAACTATATTTGTTAAAGTCTAAGTTTAGAGGGGTTTTCCTGTTACATGTTTCTTTTGTTCTGACAGAGAATTATAGGTAGGCCTTTCTATTTCTAAAATATTACTGTTATAGTAAATGAATGTTTAACCTTTTTCTATTATTTTAATGAATGAACTCTCAGAAATTGTTTGTAGTTTTTCAGGATAGTGACTAATTACTTAAAATTATATTGGAGTGGTTTTTTAGGAGCCCAAATTCTACAGAAGATTTCTCCCTCTATTACAAGGAAGTGCAATTTCTAGGATACAAAGCAACATTATTAAAACCAATCTTTTCCTGTAAAAATTGAAGAAATTTCAGGGTACAGCATTACCCATGTGTAATTTTAATGTGTTTGTATCCTCATTCCTTCTTTTCCAACAGGTTGAATGGTGCCTTATATATCCCTGTTTTTATCAACCACTCAAAAGAGTCCTGAGACTTCAACTATAGCTCATATGAACCGACTTTCTCCTACAGCCTGTGATACTCTTGATTCAGGAGTGGAAACAAGACAGGAAACCCACATGCCAAAATGAGGAAGCATTTGAAAGAATAATTTTCTTGCACTATGTGCTCTATGACTGATTAAAGCTGGGTACTTTTCACACCTGATTTTACTGCGGGCAAATCACTTAAGAAGTTTTCATGCTGGCGTTTTCCTTCCCATAAAATAGTAGCATCCTTCAGCTACCTTTTGTCTCTCACACCCTTGTTATTTTGTTAATTCTTAGGATGCATCTCAGATGGTATGGCCAGAGGAAAATAAAGGTCTTGATCTTAATCAGAGCCTCTAAGTGGTACGTGGAGTGCAAATAACGAATACTAATTCAAGGCGAAAATCCTTGGATTTTTTTTTTTTTTTAAATTTTTGAAGTGTTCAGGTCAAGTTCAAGATCATTCTTATCTTACCTGAATAACTGTAGTGGGCTGACCATGGCTGAATGCCAGGTGCTGACCAAAGTTTCTCCATGATTCGCCTTCTCAACTAGACAGGGGACAGAAAATCCAATGAAAGGCTTGTGGGTTGAGATAAGGTCAGGCAGAGAGCACTCACCAAATATCATCACGGGAAAAACAGACTTGCCTTGGGGAAATTAATTGAATTTGTTACCAATCAAATTAGGGTAGGATAATGGGAAATAAACCCATGTCTTAAAAAAAACCCTTCCCTCCACCCTTCCCTTCTCCCCAGTCTCAACTTTATTCCTGAATTCTATCCCTCCTCCTCCTCTCACAGGGGCCTAGGAGGACAGGGAATGGGGGTTGTGGTCAGTTCATTGCATGATGTCTCTGCCACTCCTTTCTCCTCAGGGGCAGGACTCCTCACACTCTTTTCCTGCTCCAGCATGGAGTCCCTCCCACAGAAAACCATCCTCCATGAACTCGTCCAAAGTGAGTCCTTCCCTTGGGCTGCAGCTCTTCATGAACTGCTCCAGCATGGGTCCCTTCCACAGGGTGCTTGGGTGCTTTTAGTTCCAGCTATGTCTAAAAAATATTTGGCACTGTAGTCTTTAATATTTCTCCCAGGGGTGTTCTAGGAGCATTATGAGGCTGAAGATGTCCTAACTTCAAGAAAATAAAAGAGTTTGGTTTTTTTTTTTTTTAATATTCTTCTTTCTTACAGGCTGCTGTGTTGGGAAAAGATTATTTCTCAGCTGTGTCTTTCATTTGGTTCTTTCAAATTCAAGCTTAACAGGCACCGTCTTTTCATTTAATAGGCCAAACTCAATGTATTGTAATTAAAACAATGATACTCTTATTTTTGTGTAAAATATATCTCTGAAATTTATGTTCCCCTACGATGTGGTTGACAAACTAAAAGTTTACAACTTAAAAGAATGAGATGGGTTTACTCATTTTGCATTCTTACTCTTTCATTGACTGGGGAAGGAAAATAAGCAAGAGATACCTGATCCAACAAAGAGCTTATGTGTTTGAGGCATCAGAAAGAGGTGCTCTCCTTTTTTCCACTTACAATTTCTGGTCCCTCAGGTTTTAAAAGTGCACACAAGTCTCCATTAATAAATTAAGGTTCCTGCCTTGTGATTGAGCGTTATAATAAAAGCAACCTGTTAATGAGAACAAATTTCTCAGGCTCTGTATCACTTCCAGGAAAGGAGAGAGGTTTTTTAATAGCTGCTCTTTGACACCTAAGTTGAGATCTTGGTCTTTGTGTTTAATGGATGGATTACTGATAAGATCTATTCAGATCCGTCTTGGATCCTGCTCTGAATCACTTCCTGCAGAAGACATGCTTCAGACACTATCTAAACAAAAGCCCTATGGTTCCCAGGTAGGTAAAACACATAACTTACTTAGGAGCTCAGTAAAGTAACTTTTTCTGTTAAGTTTTCCGCCTGAGCATAAGCTGGTGTTGCCTGCAACTGAAACCTCAGAGGAAACAAGTGCTTTCAGACATCTGTGCTGCAACAAAGTACAGACTTGCTAAAGAAAGTGAAATTGCTTGATTCCAAAACACATGTAGGAAAAATAATTGTTTTCAGAAAATAGGAAGAAACTTAAATGGGAAACAGACAGGAGCCACAACAGAGCGCAATTTCCATTACATTTCGAGCCATAGCAGAGGAGTAACTTGCATAGAGACGATTGTCTTTCAAGTCTCCCTCTAAAACAAATAATCCCCCCAGACACACACTTGTTGAAAGATCAAAAAGTTTATTTTTAAAATCAAAGATTCCAGGAAATCCTGTGCTTGTTCAGCTCTTCAGGTCAGGTATTCCACTAATCATATCTTTTAAAGGAGGCAATACATGATGCTTCAATGAAAGACGAAAGTAAATTACTTGCCCAGAGGGAGTTTTTTTCCCCTAACGCTCAGAATTATTGGGCTGGGTTGTGTTTGAAGGCCTCACCTTTATGGCCTATAGAAATAGTTTCTCTTTTGCTTCATTCTGTTACAGCCCATACTTCTTCTGGGACCAGAATCAATACAAATAACAAAATAGCACAGGAGCCTGGACACAGGGCTAGCTGGATAAAATTCAAATACTATAAATTAAGCAAGAACTCTTAAGTTTTCCAGATTATTTCATTGACAAGAAAGCACTGGAGAAATACAAGCTGACTGATATTTGATTTCCAAAAGAAAAGTCTGCATCCTTTTTCTTGCCATATCCACCTGCTCTACTCCGCGTCACCAATTTAAGGCAGAAGGAAGCATTCCAACATTTCTTCTCTATTTGTAGCAATGGAATCACATTTTCCTCAAGTGATTTTAAAGTTGTATTTTCAAAAGATGCTCTTTCCTTTTAGATTAATTCTATTAGGAGTGTATCAAGGGTGCCATGTTAGGAAAATTTTATTATTTTACTAAATATTAGAAACATATCAACAGCAGCTATGGCAGCAGGAGGAGAGCTCTTTTTCTGATCATGAAATCTGGGGATTGTTTTCACAGAACAAGAGGAAAAGTTAAGGAAAACACTATGGTTGTTTTTATTTCTTTTCTTTCTCTTCTCTGCTGGAGTTAAATTACATCTTTATATTTCCTTTTTTAATTTTTATTTAATAAAAAATAAATTAAGGCAAAAAAAACTACTCAGATTTTTGGGGTTAATTTTCACAGATATGAGGATAGAACTAAATTACCCAGCAAATAGAGATTTTTAGCATTTCTGTATTGATTAAAGTCAACAGGCACATTTGCTGAACTATTTGCATACAGGAAAACACTCCCAGCATCAGCCAGATCACAAGATGTGAACACAAACACACAAATCACTCAAGGTAGAATGAAAGCCCCTGCAAAGGAGGGTACTAGGAACTGGCTTCACATCAAAATTGACCTCCATGAAGAGGCTGTCATCCTGTTTGGCCATCATTAGTTTGCATTATGATGTAATTCTCATTTGTCCATCCAATCATCCGTCCATCCACAGGTGGAAAATTTCAAACATCCCCTCCTTATGTCTGTGACTCCTGTACAAACAAACTTTCAAAATGCAGTCCCACATCACCACATAAAACCCTTGCCACAGAAAAAAAAAAAAAAAGAAAAAAGAGAAAAGAAAAAAAAATTAAAAATTTGAAAAATAAATATACAAGTAAATATTGTACAAGAGAAGCTTCAGAATGAATTACTGCAACTCAGACTGTGGAAAGACTCACTTATCAAGTCTAGGAGGGGTAAAAAGAAAAAAAAAAGCAGAGAAAAGCAAACAGAAGCTGTTGAAGTACGAGTCTGTGGTTTGGGAAGGAAAAAGCTGCTAAATCCCCTCCTGGAGCTCATGTATTTCTGTAAATATACAAGTATTTTATACTGCTTCCTAAAGGAAAGGTTACAGCTCATCATGAACCAGAACCGCTGTTAAGAAAGCAGAACATAGACATAAAAAAGGGGAATTTTTTACTTCACTCCAACAGGAATTTAAACCCAAGGAAAGCATTTCAGATGTAAAAGCACTAATCAAACAAATACTCTGACCTTGCATGAAAGAAGGTTGTGAAGAAAGATCATTGTAAGCTCCTTGACTAAGCCAATCAATTTGCTACCTTGCTCTTCCTGTGCTTTTTTTTTTTTTGGAAGTGTGCTTTCTTATAAAAGAGTTGGGATCAGAAAATATAGGAAAAAAAACCTGATTCATAGTCTTGGAATCCTTTAACGGCAGTACATGTATTTTTCTAGCACAAATACAGAATTCCACTTGGCATTCTATCATGTATGGAAGAAAGAGAACTTCTCTGTCTTTAGTCCACCCAACTCTGGACAACAAGGGATTCAGCACCTAAACTTGGCACAAAGAGCAATTCACATTTCTCATTTATTCAAGTCCTTCTCTAAAGAGCATTTGAAAATAGAAAAAACACATTTGTTACTAAGAAAGGCCATGCAAATATTTAAGGTGCTGTTTGGATTAAGATTTTGCAATACGAATGTAAAATTACAGGTTCTCCTCTCTTTCAGCTGCTGAGTCCTGAGGAGCAGTGAGGGACTAGCAGCTAACTTGGAAGCTGATTTACTGGATAAAGGAAAGATCCTGGGACAGCCAAGATTCATTCTTGCACACAGATTTTAGCACTGATGCAGCAAGAAAACTTGCTCTGGGTTTCAGGTTGGTTAATAAAAAATGGTTATTTAGATTAGAGTTCCCAGAGAGATCTCACCCCTGAAGTCCTATTGTGTTAAGGGTTGTAATCCAGGATGGAGTTCCTTCTCAGAACACTTGCTGTACTGAGGGATTAAGTGAATCACTGCAAATCACACAGCACAGCTGATGCAGACTCCAGTTCTCCAGAGTCACAGTTCAGTGTCTCATCCAGTGGGCCACTCAGGTAATCCCAATGTGCAAACATTTGGGATTGATGGAGTTTTCAGCCCTTTTATTCTCTTAGGCTTTTTCTGAAGGCTGAGCTTGTGTTTATTAAAAGTTTAAAAGAAGGGTGTTCATGCGAGCTGAACGATGAACTGGTTGGTCAGCATACCATTGCAAGACTCATTCCTAGGTGAGGATAAGTTACCCATACAGATCCAATTATGTAAAGTCATGGTTATTAAACAGCTACTGAGTTGGATATAGAAGTGTGTGGTACTGGAATAAATCCCGTCATCATTTCCTTTTCATCACCTTCAACAACACTTGGCTGTTACTGCAGCTTATAAATACTGAGGAAGTCGTACCAGTCAGAAATAAATTTGCTCTTGCAGTTTACAGATTTTGATAGGCCACCAATTTTGTGGAATAAAATGTTGTTCTTTACACAGGCATCCCCTCATGTTAATTCTATCATTATTCCAACATGATTCCAAGCTGGGAAAAGAGTTTGTCTTTCTCCGTCTTGTTTGTTTACACACCCTTGTCTACTGTTAAGTGCTTAATGAGTCTTTCTCTGTCTCCTGTTCCTCTTAACAGTCAAGTGGCACTTATTAAAGTTAAAATAGAGAAGACTGCACCTTCGTGCCACAGACATAAAACACAATGCAAGTTCAACATTCTTTACAGAGAAAATCAATAGATATTCTAACAAAGCAAAACTTTCAGCAGCTTCTTATCCAGCTCACAAACCACTTTCTTTCAGCAGGTACAAGACGAATGACAGATTGCACTAAGCTAATTTCAAGAAAGCAGCACCAAAACAAAAACTTCAAATGGCCTGTTATTCCTGAAACCACTGGATTTACACATTCATTTGTCATTATTTTGTGGGGCTGTGTCTTATATGGTTAGAATATTCTACTGTTAAATATTTCATTTAAAAAGCCATCTAATGTATCATTATCAAAGCCTAATCTTGCAAGTATGTTAAAATATTGGCATTAATCCAATCTAAATAAATTAATATTTTATTTGGACAGTGGATTATAAGTGTATTTATTTCCCACACAATCCACACTTTCTTGTTTATGTTTCCTTCCTTTAGTTTTTTTTTATTGCCCCAATAATAAAAGCATGTGCTCCCACCCAAGCCCACACTGAATCATTGCACTGCCACCTTTGATTTATCTATATAAGGAAAGTAAATTAGCAACTTTGTTGAGAATGATTGCTTTTTGCTTACCTACGTAGAAGGCCTAGTGCTGGCAACAGCTACAATTAGGTGGTTATGGTAGAGGGCTTAAGTGGTTACAGTTTGTCAGTCTCACTGACAGAATGTTTCAATAGTTAAGAGAATCCCAGACCAGAAAATTTCCTCATAAGGAGTGGCAGCCAACTAATACCATCATTTCTGGTGTCTTCTGATAACTTTCTCTTCTTTTCATTTGCATATTTCTCCTTCCCTGCTAGCAGACTGCAGAAGCTCCTTACTGTAGCAGCATAGATGAAGGCTTCACTACCATTTCTGAATCTGTTTTCTGATTACTCTTTTAATCTGTGCAGTAAAGGGGAAGTTGATACTGATATGCTGATTTCACTGAGGGACCTATAAATTGTTCATTAGATGAGTACTCACAACTAGATGCCACACGTGAATCCAGCCAGCACAAATCACTGGGACTGCATTCAACAAGAATGGCAGCACCACGAAGACAGGATGCCAAAGGAAGTTCTCGCTTTCACTGCAGAGCAGAGAAATATGGTTAATATAGCAAGAAGTCGTGAAGTAAAACAGATGGAAGAAACATTCTGAGTGTTAGAGGAGAGCAGCAAGTAGTAAAGGGAGATGAGCTATTTTGCATGAGCTGTCAGCATTCTGGTCAGACTTAGGGGTCATATTTTATAAATATTAATTTTCCAATCCTATCTGGTTTATTATTAAGCCATCAATACGATTACTGTCTCAAAGAGATTAGTTCTGAGAATGGGTGTTTATCATTTGTCTGGTTAAACTGAAATATAAACTTTTAAAAAATGTTGTTTGGATTTTCTTTTTTGGTTTGTTCCTTCTACATAGTTGCAGAAGGGATGAAACACGGAAAGGGCTCTTACTCCTGTTAATTCCTATGCAGAGATGGTGGCAAACAAGCGGCTGAAATAATCACTGAGCTCCATCCACAGCCTTGAAGAGTCCTGTGGCATTTTAGCAATAATATATGACTGCAATAACAATGATTTTAGCACAATGACTATAAGGATACCATGCACATTAACTAAAGGATAATCACCTTTTCTAATTCTCCAACAGGCGATCAAGATTTTAGACTTGTTTATCCAGATTATAAAATCAGTACAGTAAGGTGTAAAATGAAAATGAAAATCACAAATATCTGTAATGGTGCTGTAGCAATGTAAGATAGTTTGAAATTGTTTTTATAAATGTTTTTATAAGCCCCAAATTAGCCAAGAACAGATAATATCTGCTTGACATCATCACCTAGGAATTTTCAGATACCTGAGAGCGTGTTTTAAAACTATCACCATTGAACCTATCACTTGCACCTTTTGTGGCTACTTATCTGAATTATAGCCAAAGAAACTCAATCAATTAGCAAAGGATGATTGATTATTTGAATAATTCTTCTCTGATCAACAAACTCTTCTAAGTTCAATTTGAAACGACTTATCTCTGACCACTACAAAATCTGTCTCAGACAATATCTGGCGTAATAATGACATCAAAAATTCAAGTGGAGAAATACAGGTTTGAGGCTTATTTGGCTCCTAGGACCTGATATAGCAAAACCTTTAAAGAAGTGCTTATCTGAATGGAGAAAAATTCTTGTATTTAATGTCCTGGAGGTGATGGCACACTTACCTGTCTATTTAAGAATTAAGAACCCCAGAAAGTGGGTTTCTGGGGCTGTCCATAAATTTTGCAGTCCTGCTGATTCAGGAACTTAAGAATTTCTTCTGTTTCTCCTCAGATAACTAAGAATTTATCCACTGAATCAGATTGATATGTGAACAGACTGGTAACGAGAAGATGCCTTCAGTTGGAGAGAGCACCTTACTGAGGGGAGTCTGTCGGACATACTTACAAAGACCTTTATTATCTGTTTGTGCTAAATTGTGTATTGTACAAATCATCAAATACTGCAGCAGAAATAGCAAAGAAAAATGACAGTCTTAGTGCTGCATGGGTTGGCAGAGCCACCACGTCGAGGATATTTCAGATGCTAGGTCTACAGCATCTGTGGGGTTTAGAGAGGAGGAGCTTGTTGAAGTGTGGGTAGGATGGGGAACTGACCTCCTTCACTGAGTTCTAGTGCTGCTAAAGGGTCTCACCAGGCTCTCCAATGGGATTGCTAAACTCTCCAGAGGGTGGTTATCACAAATCCCAACTGCTGATTCCCTGCGCTAGCAAGGACGTGATGCACCCTTACCTAAAGGTTCCTCCATACCTACCCTAACGAAAGGCAAAGGACCAGTGCCAGTTCAGCAGCATGACTGCATGTGGACTTGAAATACAGCCTTGATCTGCTTTTTTCAGAACGTGAAAAGGTGTAAAACATGCCACCCTGTTTCAAAGTCTCCTAGAAGGTAGCAGTGATGAATAGTTCAAGCTAGCACCTCTCACAGTGACTAATACACGGTTTCCCTGCTGTTCACCAGGATGACTGGTGATAATGATAATGATGAATATCCACGCAAAATATCAGAGGGTTTTCAAAAATTATTCCCTTTGACCCACTAAGTACACAGGCTTCACCGGCAAGATAATGTGCCAAAAGCTATTTCTGAAGAACACAAGCTACTACTTCGTTTAAAGAATCCGGGATAATTTTAAGATGACGAAATATGCCTGGGGATTGCAAATGTAAGGCAAAAGTGAATTTTCCCTCCTTTAAAACTTGGCTTTACATGAGCCAAGAAAACATCAGGATTACTCTCACTGCAGTCATATCTCAATTTTATACTCTTAGAATTTTGTGATGATGATAAATTCTTTCAAAAATTTCCCAGTATGAAGAGCTACAGGTGATGTGCTATCTGCATATTGAGAGAACCATGGAAGTTTATTTGTAACCTTTAACTTGGAAATATAAGAAGTAAAGTACCTCATTCACTGCCTAATCCAACATAAACCACAAACCTCAAATATATCCAAGGTTGAAATATATTGAAACGAGTAATTGGCATTTCCCCAACTGTGTTAAATGGATGCTCAGCAGAAGTAAGTAGTGGAAAGCAGGCAGAAAATCTACCAATGCCTACGTGATGCTCTTTTCTCCTAAGGAACTCTAAGTTTGGACAACAAATGAATAAGCAGAATAAAAGCACAGAAGCGCCAATGTAGCCATTCTCAAGTAAAGTGGAGGAAGGGCTGTGGAAAGGCAAGAGCGAGAAAGGAAATAAAAAAAAATTAAATACTACATTAATAATTGTGAAAAAATAATCTTTTCTCTGAAAAGAATTGATTGTATAGAGCCATTCATCTTCTGACAATGTCAACACATACTTCTGCTTCTGTCTTAGAGAAGCTTCTTTAATATTTATGAAGGGCCACTGTCATTTTCCCCCTCTCTCTTTCTGGTTGCATCCTTTATGACTGACTGCTTGTTGCTAATGTCAACGTCCTCAGGGAGAGGAATCATGACTCCCACCCCCACCAGAGCTCCAGTCTGAGGCCGATGAGCGTGAAGAGAGATGGCAGTTTGAGGGACTCTGCAGCATGAAAACATGTCCAGCACAGAAAGGGAAGACTGCTCAGTAATCAGCTCTTTGTGGTTTTTACTTCCAGTCTGCGAGGGAGATGTACTGCTGCTTGCATTTCCTCCTAAATGGGAAAATAAAGCAGCATCTCGCCTTATTTTAATTGTTTCAAACAGAAAAAGATGAACAAAAAATGTGATTGCCTTGGAATTAAAAATACTGCATTTATAGTGCATTATAAATTAAGAACATCTAAACTTGCCCTATTGCAACAGGAAGGAAAAATAATCCAAACTTCATCTGCCTTTCACTGTCCATTATAAGTGCATTAATAAAAGCAGGCTTACCAAATAGTCTGACAAGGCCTAGAGATAATAACAAAATGTAATCTACCTTTACAATTACATGGATATGCCTGCACAGCCCTTAGAAAGACTGCCTGTGGTTGCAGCCTGCCAGTTTAACTATGGAGAGCTTGAGAAACACAACCCTTAACAAGTAAAATAAGAATTTCCTGCAAACACAACTCTGAACAAGCGCATTAGGAACTCCCTGCAAACGTCCCTGGTAGATATTAGAAGAGCTCCCTCTGCGAATACACCATCAATGCCCTCATCTGCCAGCCTACTTCCAAGCCACAACCAAATATATTTACCAAGTGACCAAAAGCAACTTGCTGTTCCTGGATGAACAGTTTTATCCTGCTATGCTCGAGGCTGCTTTAAAGACACAAAAAGTACAGACCTCATGGCTATGTGCTGGACTAACAGAATTGGGCCCCCGTTGCATTATGGCTCAAACTTAACATGATATATTATGTCAAAGCTAGAAAATCATTTTGTTTCTTAAAGTGGACAGGAGATGGGATTTAAACTGCCTTGGTTGGAGTCCTATAATCAGTCATCCAAAATAAATTGTATTATTTAAGAGTTATTCAGAGGCAGACAAGCTGAAAACCTGTCTTTAGAGAATAAAAAAGTTTATAGGCTCCCGTAAACATTTAAATTGCTTCTTCATACATGTTCTGCATGGTGATTTCTTTTGTTTCATTTGTAAGACTTTCTGTTGTGCTTTGTGACTGTTCTCAGCAGTTTAGATCTGCAAACACTGCTCACTGGGGTGTTCTTCTTTATTAGCAGCACCAATCTAAAATTACTCTACACACACATCCTGTGATAAAAGAATTGCTTTGGTACATAGGTTTGAATTAACACAGGATATTCCACCAGAACTCTCCAACAGCCCCTGAATGCGTAGACAATTTGCTAATGCAAATATATTTGTGAGATTTTGCTGTAGTTTTGCTGCAGTTGGGTACAAGTGAGGTTTAGCTGTGTCACCTGTGTCCTGAGCCACATTGGCTGGCAAAAATGTTGATGCAGGTCCACGGCTTTGAGGCAGGAGTGCAGGAGATCACATGTCCCTGCCCATGCGCTCAGACCTGTGAGCAGTTCCCAAACCAGAGGAGTTGATGTCGTATGAGCTCCCAGCTGCTGTGTGCTTACAGCACAGGGCTGTGACAATCTGATTCTGGTTACACAAGGTTACCAGGGCACAGAGACTCCTTGATCACTTCTCCCATGCAGACTGTTCATATTTCCCTGTAAACTGTGGCACATGGGCACAGCATAATATTTACTCCTCCAGGTTAACCTGCCTCACATGCAGAGGAAGTCTCAAGGGACACCCCCCAGCATCTCAGGGAACAGCATTGGAGCCAGAGAAGATTTATGAGCCTTTAGTGTTCCACTGGATTTTACTGAGAAACTCAGCTGCAAATATCTCCTCTCCAGGCCTACAAATACCTCCTCTCCAGACCTGGTATCCTAGAGTAGAGGAAAATAGCATTCAACGCTATAAACTTTCCAATAAACGTGACGCAAAGTGTGTCACGATATTTTCCAATTTTTTTACTGGAAACCAAAATAATTATTTTTCAATAGAAGGTTTATTTTTAGCATTTTCACAACAGCTTGTTTTCCTGAGTTTGGGAGAAAAACAAGAACACCTAATAACTACTAGACATGTTTTACTGGTCAAAGGCATTTTCAGAGAAACGGCAAACCCAGCTATTTTTATCTCATTTCGTGCCCTCATGGGTTATGAAAATGAGCCAAGTCTTTTAGAAAGCTGTATTGCACTTAAATTGGCTTTTGCTTCAAAATGCAAATCTTCCCTGCCAACACATACAGAATGTAATACTTGCTAACTGGATGACAAGCAGGAAGAAGAAGATTGCAAATGATGGTGCAAAGACAGGAGATAAAATACACAGCCTAGCAGGATATGCATGTTTAAAGATTCCTGCCATGTATATTTACTCCTGTGTAATCTGGAAATGACTGAAACAATGACAACATTATGTTACAACTGTTTATGTATTTAAACATTTCTTTCCTTTTATTTTAAAGGGTTTCAGTCAATCACAAATAAATGGGGTTTTTCTTGACATCTTACTAAAGGGAACAAAAATAGTCCTTAACTACTGTTTTGTTTTTGCTTTCAGGTAGTAATAGGGCTCCATCTCTAAACTCATTCTATTGCTATAGGTTTCAGGTGCCCTTTGGGAAAATTTGAGCACCTTAATCCTGAAAACATCCCAGTTTTATTGCTGGACAGATTGATCCAGAGAATAGATCAGATCTTAGATATTACTAACAATCCCTAATGAATTGTTTTAAGATGAGCCAAATTCTACTGAATTCAGAGTTTTCTTTAATTGATTTCATGAGATGAAAGATATTTGTGATGATACTTTCTCCAGTGTCTGATACTAAGAATGACAAGGAATTTTTTTTGCCTACTCAAAGAATATATATAGCACTAAAAAAGTTTGCTCCTGTGTTTGGGAAGTTACTTCTATTTTGGTTTTTTTCTCAAAGCAAAATTTTGGGTTCACAAAGTTCAAGTGAATTTCTTATCTACCAAGATGAATTTTGTAATCTTTCTTAAATATTAATGCTGAACAAGAATCATCACTTCTCTGTGCTTATAAAAAATAGTTGCCTCTAGAATTGTCTCTGTCAGACAATTGCCGGGGTTTCTTTCCTTTTAAGATTAATTTAAATACTTTTAAATGTGCTATCACCCTTGAATTTTTTCATAGGAACAAAGACAAAGAGGTCAGGAGTGTGTCAAAATGGCATTTAAATATCAAACCAGTATTTACTTTATTGAGATATGAAGTAATATCTGCCTATTCACTGAAAAAGTGTTTAAGTCTATTTCAAGTTTTCAAAGACAGTTCTCCAGTAATGATGCCTTTGAGTGACTCTGTGGAGACATGGAACAGAAGCTGAAATAGATTTGCTAGTGAGGAATAAAATTAGGAATTATCTACTGGTCTGATATGAAGTCAACATGACCATATTACATCTGTATTCACACACAGTATGAATTAAAGCAGAGAAAAATCAAATAAGGAACTTACTTCTGTGAACCACTGTAGCTCAAAAATAACAGAAAAGATCAAATGCCACAAAGTTGTGGACAGAAAAGACTTCCTTTCCTTACCACAGCTAAGTCAACATTGCCTTCATTTACTTTCCATTTATAAAGAAAAGCAGATGCAGAGGAAACCAGCACTGTTGAAATGCAAGCATTAATAACATAAGTAAAGACTATTAAGTCTTGCATGCAACACATTTGGAATTGCAGCCTGATTTTATATCCGTCAAATGAAGTAGTGCCTTACTGCTCCCACCCCCAAGTACTAGTCCTCCTCTTGGTTCAGACCTTCCCAGCAGGGAAGATGAGATGGATTTCAGCTCCATCAAGCATTGTTCAGGCCAGGTTAGGGTGGCGGTGAGTGATATGCAAGGACTCTATTCCTGTGCCACAGCTCTCACCACCACTGCCACTGGCCATCCCTACCTCCTTCTGCCCCAGTTTCAAAGGTAGGGGAAGGATCTTCATCCCTGGAAGAGGTGCAGAGTTTCTCCTCCATGCCTTCAATGACCTTGTATGAGTGTGTGTTGGCAACGTGGGTTGAGTTCTTTTTCCATGGCCGGGACGTCCTTGGCTGCTGGACCACCTGGGAGGCCACTGACCTGTTCTGGATGAGATGCAGGTACCTGTCTGCAGAGAAGAAAAAGGACCACAGTCATTAGCTAATTTCTCCCATGCAGGTCACAGAACAGCTGTCTGCTAATTACCTTGCCTGACTGGTAGCCTAAATTGATTTTCAACTAGGAGTCCACAAGTAAAAAAACAGCTGTGTACTGTATTCCAAATCTCATGCCTTTTTCTCCCCTGCATTGCTGGGGTTAGAAAAGGGAGAGGATGGAAAGTTTCCATATCTTCTTCCTCCCAGACTGATAGTTTTCACCCCAGAAATTCGTACTTTGACCTCGTTGATTATTTTATGGACAACTATCACTGTGGTTTTTATGATGTACTCAGAATGAGCTCAGAAGTTGGGATCTTACTGTGCTGTACAATTCTTTCAAATTATGGCACAATCTGCATTCCTGGTGCGTTGTGAGCTGACAATATATGGGTACCTCAGCTGACAGGAGGACACTGTCCTTGTAGTCTAGTACACTTTATGCTGGCTCTGGCAAATACAGCGAGCAGACATTAAATGCTGCAGACATTCAAAATACCCAAAGAGCATTTTTCATCCAGTATTATTTCTCACAAATATGCTTAGGTGACAGCTTGTTTAATATACACCGAATAATATGGGTCGTGCCACTTGCCAGCAAGTGAGAGAGCTCCACCAGCAAGCATTTTATTAGGTGAATTACTATTTAGTGTTCACACCATCGTAATATTTACGCTTCTTTTTTATTTGGTGAATTGCTAAGGCTGCCCTGTGGCATTTAGATTAGCCCTACATGAGGGGCTGCGTGAAAAAAGAAGCATCAAGAGGATGCATCCTTGAAGGTCACACAACACAATGGAGAGCACGAAAGAGTGTTTTTCTTCAAAAGGTGAGGACTCTACCTTAATTTTGGGGCCTGAATCCTAAAATTGTTATGGGCATTGAGGCTATTAGCTACTCTCAACCCCAGCTTCCTTTGACTAGGAGAGGCTCAAAAATTCCTTGAATTCAAGGCACAACATGCCAAGGTTTAAAGGGGGTCAGCCTCATTTTTACCTGGATGTAGGTTTCTTGAATATAGGTCACTGGGCTAAGTCATGACCATTTTTATGGCAACTGTAGGAAAAACAGACTGTTTACATCTGCTCCTCCCCGGCTGTATGGCTATAAAAACCCCATTGTCTTACAGCCAAGCATAAATTAAAGAACATGGACACAAAAAATGGGGCAAAGCATCTCAACATCAGGATTCTGGAGTTCTGGTTCGCCAAATGTCATACATATCCCCGCATATTAAATTCATCACCTTCCTATTCAACTGAAAATAGCTCTGCAATAACTCATCCAGAATACTTTAAAGCTTATAGAAAGAACAAAAAAAAGCCCAGTTTCTCAGTACCTCTAGATTCTGGGTGTGTTTATGCCACACAGAGCCTTTCTCATACCAGTACCCATATGAGAGGTTGCACCACATGTCCAAGAGCAATGCCACGGGAGATGCTCTCTCAGAGACAGAAGCAGAAGAGATACACTGCAGTGTGCCCCATGCACACTAATAAAACCTGTCACTTGCCAGCACAAGCTAACACAGGCTCTGCTTTGGGCTGACATAGCTCTGTTTCTCTTGAAGACACTCACAGCAGTCTGGGGATCTCTGCAAGAACTCTGTTCTTAATTCAGACATGTCCACAGACACGCAGTATCAGGCCCATCAAAATGTTTCTGACAGGATGTGCTCAAGGACCCACACGCAGTGAGGAAAAAAAAAAAGCTTTTTTATTTTTTAAGCACGGTTCTGAATGGCACCATATTCATAGGCTCATTGTTCATCAGACAAATAATTCAGATGATCTGCCTCTTTTAAGTATTGTTTTCCAATTCTATTTTATTCCATTCACTTTTGCTAATGTTTGTTTCCTATTTTCCTATGCCATGACTGGTTTTTGAGCATGTGTCCAACACAGAATCACAGCTCTAAATGTTCAAATCCTGTTCTCTGGAATAGACCCAGTACTGAAATTTTGAATTTGGGCCATGGACAGTTTTTTGAACCCAATTTGCTTCTGTCACAACACCCTTGAGACTGTCTGAAGACAAGCAATGAGTTTTTTTGCAATATAAATTAAAATCTGGTTTATTGAGCTTTACCTGCCTCCTGACACAGCACTGCACCACCACACACCACCACTGCCAATAAGGATGCTGCCAAATGCTGATTTTGGAACCCAGAATTCCAGAAATCAGCAGTGCTGAAAGTAACAAGCACAAAGCTAATATTTTTTTCATGAGAAAATTTCCTGTCCATTGGTGCTCAGCTGAGTCCTACTGCTTGGACCTTGTAGAGTCTGACCCATTTAGAAGAGGCCAACTGAGATCTCAGGCTATTTCTTCACAGGCATAGTGGCATCTCTGACTTCTCAATGCAACTTGTAACATGGTACAGGACTTTTCTTTCTTTTTTTTTTCTCTCTTAGAAAAAAAAATTATTGAAATCATGAAATTTTTTACAATGGTACTTAATAGTCTCTAGCACTTTTGAGAATCTTGATCTAAGTAGTGTACTCACACTACATAAATGTCTGATTTTTTTTAAAATTAATATTTTACTCATCAAAAATCAAACATTTATTTTACGATTGAAAATAATAACTTCTACTAAAGGATGGTGTCAGCCTACTGATGAAAATGAGAGATAGCGAATTAGAATAAGGACAAGGACGTGGGAATTAAAGGCAGACATATTAAAATGAAAGGCACAACTTCTAGCAGTAAGATTAATTACCATTATAATATATTGCTAAATAAGGTGTCAGGGTCTCTAGCTCTGAGTTTCTCCAAGATTTCTGTTTTCCTGGAAGATTTGCCACTGTATGTATTTCTGGGTGTCCGTGGGAGGGCCTGACAGAAACCATAAGGTCTGGGAGGACACTGAGCTGGGACAGATGGGATGAGAGGAGTGGGAGGCAGGTATTAGAGCTCAGCAGTGGGATAGGGAGGCAGGGCAGTGATCCTGAGTCCCAAGAAACACAGAATGGAAACTGCTATGATGGGCCCCCCACTTCACACCCACGTGTGCCCTCATCACAGGAAGGTATGAAGAACATCTGCAGTTTGCCTGGGATTCGGCTTTGCCATATTGTCTTGGTTTAAGACAAGTCAAGGGAGTGGACACTCCAAAAGGAGCCACTTCCCCTTTAGTTTTATCTAATCCCTTTCCACCACTGAGGAGACACAAATATACGAGGCGATATAAGTCAAAAAAATAGCAATTTACTAAAAAAAAACCCCAAAAAAACAGCAGGCAAGAAAAACAACAGTAATAGTCACTAGTTACAAAGTGGTTGCTGAAATCTCCCAGAATCCGTGGGAACAAAGAGAAACTCAAAATGGTGGAGAAATTATGGGTTCCTCCAAGCACGTGATAAACTTATTCAAAAAATTCTGGTCTTTTGACAGATTTCTCAAACCAAATATGTTATTACCATATATTATTTTCTTTTTCTTTTTATGGAAACTTTGGTATTCAATTTCTTGATATGACTTTCCAACATTTCAAACTTATGTGTTCCTGAAAGCTGATGACTGACATCAGCGATGAAAGATGGTAAATAGTGTAATTATAATTCATAAATTAAATGCTACTGCTAGGAGATGCTAAAAAAAATTAATGTGGCTCCTAATTAACTTTCAGTAGCAAAGAATAAGATAGCTTAAAAAAAGTTTTAACAGAAATTAATTTGTCTCTTTTTTTCCTTCAGAAATTAATGATGAAAATCAATTATCTTTGCAGAAAAATGCAAGATTCTTGTTTTCATCAATCAATAAAGGTCTGATTGCACCAAAGAAACAATTAAGCATAGGACAGCAGATCTAAACCAGCATTTTTTATTAGCTTTGCTAGAATAAGAATAGAATGAACAGCAGCACTGCAGAAGAAATCAATGTTTAACCAGTCTGCTGTTCTGCCATGGAGTAGAGATTCAATTCCAAATAGAGGATATAAGTACCTTATTACCTATTACCTTAGCTAAACATCTGCTTGCAGCAACCTGTCTGAGAAAGGTAGAGTTCAAGAAAAGGTTCTAAGATGTTTTGCAGATTAAAAAAAAAAAACAAATGAAAACAAACAAAAATCATTTCTCAGCAGAAAAATAAGCATTATCATGAAATAATTTATCTGGTTTCAATGCCAGCATTCCGGGTGAGCCTGTAAATGCCTGTTCATAACCTATACAAGGGATAAGAAAGTATAAGAACTCTTTTTGGGGGGCCATTCAGACCGTGACTATCATCAGCATGACAGTCCATGAAGCCTTTGCACATCCTTACCCACCTCCAGTCCAAGCTGTGCAACCGATGGGCTTTGTTAGGGAACAGAAATCACAACAAGGAATAGGCAAAAAACACTCCCTCATGTTAAAGACATTTTAGAAAGTCTATTCATTTCATAAATCATCTCTGGGGGATAGATCCAAGACAGCTTTCCTTAGATAAAACCATGCTAACAGGTCATCAAAGTCACAGGCCGAAATTTCCCCATAATTTGGCAAACTTCAGCTGGTATTTCTGACTGCTGGGAGGAAATTATAAAGCCAATTTTTATAGACAGACTTTTGTTTCCACTTTAGGAAAATGCACACACGGAATTTAGTTTCAGTCCACTTATTTCAACATCTCCTTGTCTTGCTTGTCTTATTTTCAAGGGTTGGCATCCAAGGGCTGTCATGCTGCATCTTAATAATTTTGACATCTGGTCAGGTCATTTTTCAGAATTAAATGACATGCAGCTTTCACGTTTTCATTTTTCACTCTAGAAAAATAAATGCTGAAGCTTTCCTTTCATGTATATGGCAAAAGCATTTCCATATCAAGCTCACCACTCTTCCTGCTGAACAGAATTGCACTGTGACTGGGATACATCACAACATGAAACTCACACCCAGGAAAAAATACTTCTGCTCTCAAGAAAGTTAGATATGCACGATAAGAAAGAAAAAAGAAACCATGTGACTCCTGTATGAACTTCGGAGCAAAACCCTGACCTCTATTTCTAGAGGGTTTCCTGCTGAAGATGTGAGCTTGGTCTTTTTTCTAACACAGCCATGCAGATATTTATAAGTAATTTGGTGAACTGATTGATTTGGCCAAAAATCATAGACATGAATCACAAATGGGAACAGAACCACCATGCCTTTATAAACTGTGTCTTATAAAAAGTAATCGAGCCAGCTTATAGACTTAGCTTATAGACCTTGGTCATAAACTTGATTTGTTTGTGGCAGCCATATAATCACTGTGTTTGGGCTGATGTGGTCACATTTCCATGCTGATACATTACTTTCAAAGAAAAAATTAACAATGCATTTATTTATCATCTTAAGAGATTCCAAAAAGAAACTTGGATATGTATTTTAACATGGCTCTCCTTAGTATTATTTCTGTCCAGGGAGCACTTTGGGACCCTCCAAAGTGCCAGCATTCAAACCAATCAGTATCCTTGCAGCCTGAGCTGCTATTCATCATGAGAAAACATCTGCAATCTATTCTTGTATAATTAGTATGCATTTGTAATGCTGTAGATACTTTTATTTCTGTGTAATTTCTATGCTAATGCTGAAGGCAGAGAGACCAAACTGCTCACTTTCTCCCCATGACTGAGGCTTCTCCTCCAGTTCAGCTGAGAAGGGGGCCAGCAAGAAGGGAGGCAGCGTGGCTGGGTCTTTTTTAGCATGAGAGCGAGATATCCACAGGGCACAGGGGAGCCCTGACCTTCCAACCCAGGGCCACTTTGCTCCTTGACAATCAGGTCACCACTGAGACATTTGGCATCTTGGCAACACACGCGTGAATAAACCAGTTTCTTGCACTTTTGGGAGGTGGAACGGGAGAGGGAGTCTTTTTAAGGGTTAAAAGAACCTTTCTTTTTCTCAGGCTTGGTCTGTTTCTAAAAGAAAAAACTTAGCCTCTTATAGCACTATGTAAATCCCAGTTTTCTTTCTTAAATGCTAATTACAATCAGTGTAATTCATACTATTATTTGCACTGTGTGACATTAAGTTAAATTATTTTTCAGTTAATTTATTGTTTGCTACTGATCTCTAGTGCCCTTCAGACACTCTTGAAAATAATTATTTAGGTCTCTATTAAAATATTTTGATGAATAAAACCACTGAAGTACTAGTTGATGACCATCAGCTATATTTTAAGCAGAAACAGGCTTGGGGCTTTGGGGTTTTGTTATTTTTAACATTACTGGAAGAAACTGGAACAAAGCTAACAGTGAACAAGCTTTCTAATGCTCTCTAATCTTGTGAGTCAAAATAACACTGACTACATTACTTTACACATAGGCATTGTTTTGGAAAGCTCTTGTCTGATTGCCGTATTTAATTATGGAAAAATAGATTAATAGAATCACACAAAGATGTTAGTTCATCTCTCTGCTAATGCAGTGTGGTTTTTAAATCCTTAAGTCCCACATTGACTGTTGTAAAACAAGGTGAGGTTGTGTACATTATACAGTGTAAGAGATACAGCTCTTGTCCTGACTTCCCTTCAAGCATGGAAATTCTGGTGCCACCAAATTCTTGAACAGAATTGCATTAATTCGGATAAATTAGAGCCTGAGATGAGAACGGGTCAATTATTCTTGTTGGGACATCTAGGAGAGAGGGAAAATTAAAGAAAGAAAAAATAAAAGATTGCCTTATTTTGGATTAAAAATGGATAGAATCAATTTGAGAGGAAAATATTTTAAATTGGAATTAGAGTGTCTACAATCCTTATTAAGAGGCATATCTCAAATATCAGTCATGTGAAATAGTTTCTTCTAGCGGCAAACATTTTAAAACAGCTGTGGAAAAATTCAGTTATATAAATCAAAAGTCAAAAATTGCAGATAAACAATACAGCGACTAGTTTTAGCATGGTGATTTTTTTTCAGCTGTGTTCAGGCTGCTGCTGAAAACCATTCTCACCCCCTGCTCTGAATTGCAGGACATCAGAGAGTTAATGACATTACCAACATACATTACACTGCAGAATTTCTGTTTCACAGCATGTCATCTCTACTCACTCAGCCATCTCCATGTCCCAGCTCAGGTTGTGCCTATAACAATAAACAGCTCGAAAATAATATTAAGGAGAAGATTTAATTATAGTTAAATTTCAAAACTAGAAGTTGCCTGCTAATCTGAGTGTTTCTGAACTGCATTCTAGATCAGCGTGTTAAAGATGAACAGGAACACTTTTTGCTATGACGGGATCAACAGAGTAAAGGAATCAAAGGAATGGGAGTAAAGGAGTAAAGGAATGGGATTTATTTGCTTTAATTTTCCTGAAAGCAAATAAAAGTGTGCTTTACGTAACTAAAATCTGCTTGTGAACGGCTGTGTATTTTCATAAAGTTAACACCTTCCTTGTTAATTTACTGTTTACATAAAAGGATGTGTACTTTGGAAGGCATGTTATGTTTCCTTCTGTGTTACAAGAAAGGCTGGAAGAAACTGGCCTGTTCTTAAGGGAGCACATCAACAGTGCAGTGTCAAATATCATCGCATTGTGACTAATGCTCCATTTTGCACCTTAAATATTTTTATCTTCTATTTGTTTTGTGCTCTGTGAAGTTAGTGAGTTTCTGAGTAGGCACTTCAGAGAAAATATAAGCCTGTATGCTTCAGTGCAGTTCAAGAATGCTTTTTTCTCCACAAATCCCTTCCCACTGCCTCCTTGCCATCTCCTTAGAGCCTGAGCCTCTCATGAAAGAGACTCCCTGAGTCATTTAACACCCTTCTTTGCGAAGGCTCAGCCTCTATCACCTTCTACATGTGAAATAGCACAAAGATAGCCTCTCCAGATGCACTCTACACAGGCAGTCTCAGGAACTTAATCTCCTGCTTCTGAGAATCTCAGAAAATGACTCACCTATTTCTTTACCCCTTCTTTTTTTCTCTCTTGCTCTTTGTGTGCTTTTCACCCGCCAATGAGTTCATCGAGGTAATGCTTACAAGTCAAGTTGCACACAAGGCTGCAAAAAAGACCCCCTGGGCTTGACAGGCCCTTCAGGTCAAGAAGTCCCTCTCTGGAAAAGAGGCAGAAGACCATACATCACAACAACTCCATTGCAGTGGCAGGCAATCAATGGAAACACAATAATATCGATAAAATATGAACGAAGCCTGCGATGTTCTCTCTTCTGGGGCCGCAGCATTGATGAGATGTCAGTGACAAACCACCAGTAGTTGCCACAGAGCTCTGACACATTGATTTTCTGAAGCTGGGGTCTCCAGCTGTTTTTCTATTAAAACAAAATATCTAGAGGTTCCTCCTGTGCACCTGGGAGCTCTTGGCTATGGAGTCAAGCAGTTCAGAATTTGTGCTGCTTCATTTTAGCCCTGCAAACGACCTAAAGCTCCTGTAAAATAAGAGCTCATTAGGAGCAAAACTGACAGTGAAGGTATTTTCTGCAGCTAAGCTTACAAGCCAAAATGCTTATTTCTAAAAAGACAGGGGGAAGGGCAGGGGAAAATGAGCTAAAAATATGTGGTCATGTTTTCTACATTGCAAAGAGTTGCTTAATAGAAAACTCTGCAGCATAAGATTTAATCCCTCTCTGATGTGCAGCTTCACCTAACATTTTAAGATGCAAGATTTCAGGATGCAATTTTATTTTCCTTCTGAAAGATTTCCAGATTCACTGGAGATAAACCTATATATTGAAAGATTTAAACTTGCCTATATATTGAAAGCTTTAAAAGTTGGATTTCTAACTAGACCCAGCTTCTTTGACATTCTAGTTGTGAATGAAAGAAATGCAATTAGCATGTGAAAATTAAAAATGGAATACAGCAGTGTAGGGATTTGACACCCTTGTCTGTGCTCTGTGATGATATCTCTGCTTCTTTGGCAGAGTTGACTCTTGACTACATTTCAATGACATTCAGTTTGAAAATATCCTGTCTAGACATCTCCCTGTGTCATGAGGTTCACTCAGCTCCTAAGAAAAGCAGAGACATTCCAAGCATCTCTGACACTTGGATTGTGCCACACAGGCAGAATAAAAAAAGGACTTAGGAAATCAGACAATCACTCTGTTTCTTCAGAGGTACGATTTTATACACAGACACACACATACAAACACATATATATAGGTTTATTTTTTAAATGCAGCAGCCCCAGAAGGTGGATGAGAATGAAAATGCAGCTGAAAAAATAGGTCTCTGAACTGGAGAGGGTTAAAAGACAGAGCTGCTCTCATGCAGGCCGACGTACTCGAGACAGGCAAAGAAAGAGAGCCAAAAAGTGCCTTTAGTCTTGTTGTTGTGGGAGAACTGGGATGGAGGAGATGAAATGATTTGCCCTGTCAAAAAGTGAGGAAGAGCCTTCTTCCATAGAAGTCATCCAACCTCAATTTCCTTCGTCCAGGTTAGTAGCACGCACTTGAGTCAGTATTGGCCTAATGCTTTATTCTAATAAAATTTTACAGGCTCAAAACAGTATTCCATGATCATTCCTGTGACACCAGAAAAGTCTTTACTTGCTGAGCATAAATACATCCTCAGCTGCCCTTTGATGGAAATAGATCTGAAACTCTGGAGCTGCAGGAAGATCCAGTACTTCAGGGACGTACACTCCCAACTAGCAGTGCAAGATTAGTGTCAGGCTCAAGGCAGAAAAACAGATATCTTCTTTTAGAGAAAAAAAAAGTTTGTATCAAATGGGTCCTTGTTTTTCAGCATATTCTTTTTCTGGTAAGTTCTGTGTGCTCTATTAGTAAGAAACACTCATTGAAAGAAATGGAACCTTGAAATATTGAATGACAGTGGTATGCTCAAAAAATTTTCTTTCAAAGGAAGCTCATAAAATATGTAGCCCAGCTGTTCTTTACTTTCTAATCAGGCTTTCTTATATAACGTAAGTTCATCCAGAAAGACACTTGCTCATTCATGTGATGGTTCTGTCAAAAAAAGGGGAAACGCAAATAATGGGATGAGAAGATCAACTTAATCCGTTTCAGCTTAACTGTGCAGGTGAACTCGGGAGGAAATGAAATTAAACTGAAATCTGTGAAATTTTTGGCCCTTTAAAAATGCTGCTTTAGACAGCAAATATTTGCTGAAGATTACCCTGTATTGTTGATGCTGCTAATTAGCAAACAAAACACTTGGGTTTTGCCACCACATCTGGCCCTTTTATTTGCTGAAAATGTAAATAATCATGCTGCTGTCGCCACTCCTAATGGGATTTAGTGTCATGTGCCCTATGTTAAACGCTGTAGAGCACAGCAGCAGCTTACCCTGCAAGCAGCAGGCAAAGCCAGCCTGTCATTCAGGGACTGCTTGTCCTGGTGGCACTGGCTTTGCAGAGTGTGCCAGATTTAGTCATGTATCCGAGCATCACCTCGCCGACAGCTACAGGGAGATATTCAGGGCAATTAGAATGGTAATCAAGAATTGACATCACCTCCTGCTCAGCCCATGTTATTCAATATAAAAATAAGCTCAATTAGTTCTGCGTTCAGGGTTTGGGTTCACATTAAGTTGTGGAAGCGGCAATTAATTCGGGCTTCTCATTTTGGTAGGCTGAAAAAAAAAAGAGAAGCATTTGGGTTGTTGTTTTCACTTTTAATAAGAGCACAATTTACTCTTAAGGTCAGAAGTGTGACATATGTTCTGTCTTGTGTTACAAAAATAATGATGTATCGGGTCATCTGAGATATACAGGGCTGAGGGGAAATAAGGAGAAAGCAAGACAGAGAGACAGCTCCTGGCTTGCTGTTGACATGATTCTCTCTTTCTGTGCAGCCATCATTAAAATGCCAGACTGCTAAATACCTCAGAAAATAAAGCCACTCACTAAAAAGAATTATTTATTGGCTTGGATTGCAAAACAAAACCTTCTTGTAGAACAGGCATTTAAAATAACTGTTTTGATATTCAGGCAGCACCTAGCAGTGAGACAGCTTGTCAATGCTTCCTTTATAAAACACTCATTTCTTAAAAAGCGTCGCGTTTCTTGTCAGCTAAAAAGAAAAATGGTTAAATCAGCTTGTCTATTTTTGAAATGAAGATCAGCAAAAATCAAATCAAAACAAAACAAGATGTTTCAACTATTTCCAAGTTCTATTTATGCTTCTTCCTAGCAAAGAAAAAACTTATCTTCCAAAGGAAAATCCAGGAAAGCCCATATTAAGAATAATTTTATTTTAAATCCAATACTGCCCCTTAAGCTGTTTGGTAGGCTCAGAGGATGGACTGTGAAGATGTATTAATTTTAAGAATTAGGAAGACATCAGCAGTATCATTTCCCATTGTTTTCTGGGAAGCACATTGAGGAGCACGTTCTCAGTCATCCTTTCACTTCCCATACAGAGCACTCAGTTTGCAGTGGTTTTTGCACACCCAGAGGCAAAGCAGCCTGCAGAGAGGTGTCTGATTGCCCCGTACCCCGCAAAGTGGGCAGATTGCTCAAGTAACAGGCTAATTTATTCCTCTCCAAATGAAGTGCTGCAGACCAGACTCCAAGAGAAATTCTCAGCACCTTACTCCATGAAATCAATGAGACTATTTACAGAGCACGAGTATAGGCAGACGAGAGTTTCTGTCAGGTGAATTGCACCATCAGCTGAATTCTTGGAGAAGGAATCAGCATGAGCTTGCTGATGTACTCCAACCCAGTGCACTCTGAGTGAATTGGTGCAGAGCCCATCCTCCATCAGAACGTTTTCAGCAGCGATGCACACGCTTGTCTGGAAATCTGCTCTTTAATTCATTGACTTTAGTGTTCAAAGCAGCACTAAGTCAGTAGGGCTGCATAAGCATGAGAAGGGAACCAGGCCAGCAGTACTTCTGAAGGAAAACGATGGCTGAAACTAAACGAATACAGCATCCCACAGAAAATTCCTGCTCCAGAAGGAAAAAATATTTTTAGAAGCTGCCTATCAAGCGTCTCCCTGTGCTGAGGTCCCCCTGGAACCGCCTGTTTTACTGTAGGTCAGACCTGTATCTAAAGGCCAGGCCTGACTGGCTGGATGCTGACATCAGGCCAAGAAATGGAAATCTGTGGGGCTTTCTTTTGCTTCTTTTAGACTGATGACCTTTCTGAAGCCTGATACAAGGTACAGGGTATTGGTGTTTGGGGTTTGCTCGCTATGGTTTTATGCTGCCTATCTGTAAAAACTTCACAGAATAGCTTTTGTTGGCTAAGTGGGTTGTATGGTATTTAGGTACAAGGAGCGTAGTATGATGTAAAGTACGGCATTAGGAAAGAGTGGCATGCATTTAAAAACAGCACAGGTGATGGCAAGCAAAAACCAAAGGAGAAAACCAGAACGTACTTCAATTTTATCACAGTCTTTCAATGAAATGTTTGATAAAGAGAAGAGTCAGGTTCCTCAGGTTGCTAGTGTGTTTTCATAACAACCATCACTTCCTGTAACTTCCATCAGTCCTTGTTTGCCCATGGAAAATTAAGAATTATACCTTTCATCATGGATTAGAGTATAAAACAGAACAACAGCCCCTCAAAAAAATTCAAACCACAAAACAAACAAGCAAAAAAACCCCAAACAAACAAACAAAAAAACCCACCCCAAAACCAAAAAAAAAGGCAAAAAACAACTCAAAAAAACCCCCACCAAAACAAAACAAGAAAAACCCTACAAACCATTTCCAAGCAACCAAACCAAAACACAGCCATCTAAAATTCCAAAGGAGAGTCTGATTACAGTGGGTCAGCCAAATAACCAGGCTGGAGAATAAGTCATAGATTAATATTTCCTAAGGCCTCAGTTAAAGTCATTTAGCAATTCGTTGTTTTTAATTCCTATCTCTTCAGGTGCCCTCGGCAGCACCAGACAACCCCATAAATTAGAAAATGAGTTTATGCATTTTCTCCAGGTTCCTTTCCACCAAATCATTATGATGGCTGCCAAGTTCTAATATCTGTGGATCACACCATTTTTCTCCCTGGGAAATATCTGCAATCTACTTCTCGTTCCAAGTCCCAGGAAAGAAGGAGAAGCAGTAGCTCCAGGAGCATCCCTGTGGACCTACGGGATTCCCAAGATGTTGCACTGCAACATTGAGATCCCTGCTGCCTAATCCCTACCTAACTCATGTCTTGACCTGAATTTCATTCATCAAATTTGGATCTAAATATTTAAAGACACAAAAAGCAAGAATTATCTAAGGGAATGACCTAAAAGCATGGATCTGAAAGCAGGTTAAGGAAAATCTCTAAGCTGGCAGGTAAAGATGAGGCACTTGAATTATTATTTATTGTCATGTAGGTTTATTGCACTCTCTTGATATTAAAACATTTAATAGATGACATTTAAATGAATATGGTGTTATTATAATTACACATAGGCTACACTTGTGAAATATTAGAATTTCTAGTTTGAGCTACTTTGTGTATTTGAGAAATTGGGAAGAGGGGAAGATGTGTGACTATTTCTAATTATCAGTATCCTTTTATAGTTTCACATGAAAGAATCCTTTGTAATGGAAATTTATTTGTCAGTTTGTTGTTGAATCCAAATGTCTTCTTTGCAGCTCTGAGCTGATAAATCCACATGACAGCACGCTGCTCTGCACACATTTGAAAATAGCGTAGCCATCCATGTGTGGGGGCACATTTATGTGAAGGTTATAAACCTTCTGATCAACCCAAAGGCAATTAAATCAAATGTACTGCTGGGAAACAGGGCCATGCTACTTCTTGAGCTGCTCTGGCTTGTACAGACACTCTAAAGATACTTGCAGAGTGATCCCACCATTTCTGGTTCTGGGCTACTTTCTCTGTCCTATATTATGGTGTCCAAAAGCCTATTTCTACCTGTTTCTGAATTTTGAAAAGAAAAGTAGTATCATTTATGGTGAGCCAGAAGCACAGCTAAGGGCTGAGGAAGGGGGCACTGGAGGCAGTAAGTCAGTGAGGAAAAGACCACGCTTTGGTGCCCTTGCCTGAAGCTTTACTGTCGTCACTAATTTCTGCCAAGCAGAAGGTTTAACTCCAGAGAAGATCCCGCCTAATCGTCACCATATTTCTGTCACTGCTGCCACAGGTGCGTGACACTGCACAGTGAAGTAGGATAGCACAAAACACAACTGAGCAAAAAATCTGTTCTACCCAAGGAGTGCCATCTCTTGCTGCCATTCAGTCAAATCCATTACTCCTAAAACAGGGTCTCCAAGAGAGGGTCCCTAGTGATGTGACAGCACTGGCAAAAATGGCTGGCAGAAGACAAGGGGACATTGATGTTTACACAAAGGTTTGTACCGCCAGTGAAAGAAAATTTAATGAAAACATTCATTTTAGAAAATGTTTTGTTTTCATCTGACCTGTAGAAAGAAAGCAGTATTGACTGCAAACCAAAATAGATACTTTCTTCATTAACATTTTCTACGCTAGGCCTTTTATTGCAATCAAGTCACTTTCTGGGACAAAACATGTCTGTGAGAAGACAAGTTTTGAAATATTAACCAGAAGGAAAATTATCCTCTTTATTCACACCAAGTCATTGTAAACATAACATACAGCAAGGAAATAATTTTGTATCTGCAGCAAGTAGTCTCTGCAGTTAGACAATTCAGAAATTTTCCCTGATGAACTTTCACAAAAGATATAACTTATTTAGTTTAGCTTTTAAAAGGATCTGTTTTCCTGAGTTGGCATTTCCTGGTAGGAATTTGCAAATGCTACCTTCTAACACCCACTGTACCATTATCTATTAAAAGAGTCCATCCCAAATGCACTCCAGCAACATAAGAGTATCAGCTTTTGCATGTGTTTATCCAGCTGTCATTTTTACATATGTCATTGTGGGTCCCAGGCCTGCTTTGGTACAGAAAAACATTGCCTGACTTTTTTTTTTTTTCAATTTTTTCTTTTTTGTTTGCTCCTGACAAATAAGAAAGTCAAGGAATAATTAAAGCACAGACTGGAACAAAAATAACCTCCTAGTAAACAAGTGTGCTCGAGCAATATAAATGATAATTTATTTTACAAGCAGAGATTAAAAGAGCTTGGCTTGTTCAGCTTCTCAAAACAATAGCTAAGAAGGGATATGACTGTTCCCTATAAATATATCTGGGTATGTAAACATGAAGGGAGAGAAAAATTGCTTAGGTAACCAGTAGAATATTGGCACAAGGACAAATGAGTACAAACGAGCCATGAATTAATTCCGCTGAGAAATTAGGATAAGTACCTGGAAGTAGAAGCACTGCTTTCAGGCTAATTTATGGAAAAATGAGCTGCCCAGTTGCTCTCTATTCAGCCTCAAAAGGAGTATATTGGTCTTATTCCTCTCCTCAAAGGTCAGGTGTGGGAGTGCATGGCTATGCCTATGTTTCGACGCATGTATCCCGCAACACCAGAGAGTTATAAAGTTTTACTTCATTTGGCATCTGGAAAGGAATAATTAAGTGAAAATCCTTGTGCTATCTCATTTTCATAGAACTACTTTTAGATTCTGTGGGGTCAGACACTTACTGACTTTTCCATAGGGGAAGAGAATGGATGAGGAGATCGCCCCTGGAATCCTACACCATGAAAATCTCACTCTGTCCACACACTTCCCCAAAACTGAGAGCACACCTTTCCCCAAGAGGGAGAACATGCTCTGATCCAAAATATAAAACAATAAAAATTTTATTCTGGCACACCCAAGAGCTCCCTCCAGGAAGTGCAAGTCCTCATTTTCCCTACCATGAAGAATGATTGAGCTTTTTTTAGCAGCTAGGAAAATTAGGGTGGTTTTTAAACAAATATTTCTTAAGCTTGATTTTTTTTATTCCCTAGTCACTTGTAAATTGTCTGTAAATGGATTTTTAAAATGACAGCATTCATCCTAGACTTCAAATTATTCACAAACATGTCCAATAAATAATTCTTGTTCTGTAGACTATTTGTAAAATGCATATTTATCCAGAATTGAAAATTCATGCTATGCAGCTAATTAGCCTTCACAGAGGGCTTAAGCAGGCCTGAAGGGTGCCTAGGGCTTCTCCAGCTCTCGGCACAGGGATGCATTTCCCCTAACTGAATTTACATTTTTAAAATTTTTGGACCATTTTATCTGGAATTCATGCCCCTCCTCCATTCCCAGCTTTCCACTTGTATCTCAGTGCAGTATTTGTTTGTTTTGATCAATCTCTCCTAGAATAATGAAATGCACTCCTGCTCCCTCACTAAATTAAAGCACACTTAAATCTGTATCTTAAAGATGGTTTAGAAAAACAAGTTAGACAGAAAAAAAAAAACTATAAAGAGTGTGTTTTCCATTCGGCTTCCTTGTTAGATGCTCACATTTGAATTCCATTTTCTCCGTACTCTTTTAGCTTGTTTTTCTTTATTTCTGCCTACATTGTGCATGTTTAGCTGTACAAAATTTAGACCTCTTGAAATGCAAGGAGATTTAGCCATTATTCTTTCAATACCTATCCCACTTATTGATAATACCTCATTAGGTTACAACGAAAAAATAAGAGATATCATTTATAAAAAATGAAGGAAATTTGTTCAGTTCCATAGTCTTAGAAATCACTCGTGATCTTCAGATAAAAATACTCAATTTTTTCTGCTAGGAGATATTAAACATCATATACGTGTGAGGTTTGACTCTTTTCTCCCTCAAATTTTCATCAATAAAAAAAGTCATTAGTCACCATCTTTTAGTTTTCAAGAAAATACAAATTCTTTCAATTATCAAAGCTTTCCTAGAGCAATTTTGGCTGGAATATTTTTGAAGAATGTTTGGAAGAGCGAAAATTGGAAAGATCTGAGACCTGTCAGAACTTCCAAATATGTTATATTTTCATTGTGCTAGTGCCGTGATAAGTTGGGTGACAATCCCTTGAAGAGATCACTGCTGCACTGGATTTTGGTCAGGATTTAAAGTTACTGGGTGATATTTAGAAGTATCGTCCTCAGCCACGCTCAGTTGTGCGTACAAAGATGAGCTCTTACTGTTTGGAGAAATCAGAGGTTATGTCAAACAAGTAGCCACGTATGCATCTAACAGTTCTAACAAAAGCTATTGAAATTTTATTTCAGAGAAAATAAACCACCTTTCAGATCACATGGCTCTATATCAAAATGTTAATGCTGTCAAATCTGAATCCTGCCTTGGTAAGGAAAGTAGGACCAAAGAAACTGAGAAAGCTGTAGGTTTAGGAACACCTTCTCAGCAGGCTGTGTTTATTGACATTCTTAGAAATACTGGGCTGCTTTTAAAGACAGAACTGCTGACTAGCAAATCTCATGTAATTCCACCTAGCATTGAATACCTGCTTTTAAAGGTGCTATTTTAAGGAATGAGTCACAAGATAGAAGCTTAGATCACCTGAGCGATGTAATTACTGAGAAAGAGCAGGTTGAGAGCGCACAGATTCCACCTTGTTTTATTTCTGGAGCTGAAAAAAGCTGCAATTTGTTATATAGTTAAACCTGGCAGATTAATGACCTATCAAATTAGGGATGCTGTACACTGCATCAAAGTCACAACCAACTTATTCAGATCCCTTACTTATTAAATCAAATCCATAACCGAGCAAACCACACACACCACTAGTGAAATGCATTCCCTGATCCACCACACTGAGCTTCTAATCAATATCTCCACCCCAACCATGGACTTCATTGTACTGAACTCGCACAGGACAGCTGGGATAAGTTCCTTCAATGAAAATATGTTCTCCCTAGAAACATGCTCCATAGCAATGCATCATTTCCAAGGTGATCTCTGGAAATAACCTGTAACTCTCATCAATGCTTACCTAGATCATGAGCATATGGATTATGGAACTCAGGATATCCTCACTTTGAAACCAAATACAACATCACAAAATCTCTGAGGAAGCTGTAAAATATATTTTGACAGGTTAAGCTCTCTGGCCTGTGTAGCACATGTATGCAGAGTTTAATGCCAAAAGATTTTAGAGCAGCTCGGTGAGGGGGAGAATAATCAATATTCCCATTGCACATACACAGCCAGCATAGAACCTCATAGCGGCTGTCCTTGGAAGCTGAGCTCTGGAAGAACAATTTCCAGGATTAAATAGTTAGGTGCAATATTAATACTGCAAGCTTGGTCTGATTCTTAATTTTTGATTTGGAGTCACAGACAGGCAATTAATTTAAATTAGGTGGTATCAGAAGGGATGCTGCTGTAGCAGATTTCTCATCTGTTAATTTAGAACTAGCAGCAATGGTATCCAGTCAAGTTTATTTTAATTTATGGGCATCTTCAGCCTTCTGCTCAGAAGGAACATCAAATGTGGAACTGATCAAAATCTTTCAATATTGTTTTTTCTTCCTTTTAATTTTGCAGCACTTTCTTCCAAATGCCTTACACACAAACACAGGTGAAATATACGTCATAAGCAGTAAAATTCCAAGATTTGTTAAAACTGATCAAGATCTGAGTATGCTGGGTATTGGTAGAATTTCTTCCCCTTTATTAGTAAACATTGTAGAATCTATAGTTAGGGATCATTTTAATTTGATCATTTCTTCCAATAAGTGTATTCTCACAGCTACAAGTATATGTCCCATCATTTGAAACTTGATTTGATTTTTTCAAAATTATGTAACATTTCAGATAAAGGGTACCATTAGAGGTAAAAAGTGGATAGTGATATCCTGTTTATCTGCATATGATTTAGCCGATGATGATTTTGATTTTATATATGAGGTGCATGTCACTAGTTTTGTATAAAGCCATATCTGATTTCAAGGGTTTGGGCTACTGCTGAACAAAGTAACTTGCCTCAGCATCCTGCTCAAAAGACTGCTTGTCTTAATTTACTCCAGGACCTTCAGCAGACTATAAAAGCCTTACACAAGCAGTCTGGCTTATTAAGTAACTATATTTCTGACTTGCTGTTTGTCTTCCTAATTTTATCTGATTTAATCCTGCCTGTGGAGCAGGTTTAAATACACAACGTTGCCAACTCTGACACCCCTGACCTGAGTCTCTGAGTCGCTCTGCATCCATCTTACATCTCCTCATATGAAGGAGATGGACTTTTCTATAACAAAACCAGGACTCTTCCACAGTTTTAGCACATCTTGTAGAGAAAGAGAGAAATGAGGCTGAAGGAAAGGGGATCAAACTCCCATCACCAGTCCTGAGTGCAGTTTAGGAGAACTCCAAGGCCACACATCTTGCTTGCCAGGAAAAGAGTGACAGATGTTCAGAGTAACCATTTGTCTAGATGGAACCCCTTTAACAGGAAGACTGATTTGAAAGAAACAGAATTAAACTCTCTCCATTGCTGTTATTCTGCCCCAGGCAGCAGAATACCAAAATCCAATCTGAGAATTCCTAACGCTTCCTGTAAAGACGGCTTTTGGTTTTACAGGAAGGCAACAAAGGTACCACAGCAAATTGATATTGTTTTGAGGCACCGATTTTCACTCGTAGCCTTTTGTGCTATTTTTGTCTTTACTAGAGAAGAAGTTGCCTTGACTGTGCCACTTAAATTGACTAAGATTTATTACATTCTCCCAGCAATTTCTTTAATGCGCCTTCAGAGCACTATGTAAAAATTGAGCAGGTAGAAGAGTCTGCTCCAGAGCTGCACACAAACAGATGTCTGGCAGTATCCTTCCAAGCCCCTATCCCCCGTTGGCGATATCAAAGCTGCAATGTCCGCTCAACAAGACTGTCAAAGTCACCTCTCCTCAGCAAGGACAGCAGGACACAACTTTCATGGAGCAGGTCCAGCAATAATAACATCAACCCCAAGTTAGGCTCTCCGGTAGCAAGGCAAACAGCCAAGTGGATACGAACATTAAGGAAACAAAGTCCCACAGTTATGACCCGCTGCTGGTTTCAGAGGGAGACAGATCGCCATCCAGGGTTTCTATGAGAGTTTTTTTATATGCAAAGTTAAGAGTGTTTTACTGAATTCCTTAGAGGAAAAAAAAAAACTAATCTTTACCAGTTAATGATCCAACCTACTTTAAAAAATACATATTGTACATCAATATTACATACTCTGTCAGAATAACTCACCTATCCTCCATGTCGAAGGTGGGAAAGATACAGTCTATACAAAAGGATGCATGCAAACAGTTATTAGATAGTCTAATGAGCTCAGAGGAAAGCGAAAGTGTGCTGCTCTTAAATGACAGCTTAGATAAGGAAATCATAAGCTTAAAAATGGCCTTGGTGAAGAACTGAAATTATGAATTAATTTTATGAGCCATTTATTTTCATAAATATGAAAAGATTTTTTACATTGTCTATTAAGAGAAAGTTGTTATCAAAGTTAGGTATCAAATAGTTAATAGATATACTTCTTTCACCAAATATTTGGGAATACTTTTTCTGTGACTTTTAAACTGGCCCTGGAAATTAAATCATCAGGTGTGCTTTATTTAGAAGCTCTGTTATACATCACGCAATTGTTCTGCAGTGGTCTTATTTTATTTTTTTCTGTGTGTTTATTTTTATGTATTGTACAATTTCAAAAGAATCCTATGACATAAAAACGTCGCACTTGTTGAAATCTCAACTCTTCAATGTGAACAAGGACAGTAGAACACACAGCTCAGAATAAAAAGATAAATAGTAGATATACTGAATTTCACAAAAGTTTATAGGGTTCAGTAGGAACAATACCTGGGTGAGCCTTCTTTTCAAATTTAACCACTTAGGTGTTTTTTTAATTAAAGAAAAACTTCTTGCAGAATGCAACCTTAAGTGGTGATGCTACAAACACTTTAAAACTGTGCCGCAGAGCTAAGGGAAATTTTGATCTGAAAGGAAAACCTCTTCACTATACTCTCTGAAATCAATTGAAAAGTAGTAAAGAATCCTCCTAGTGCATTCTATACAAATACAGACTAAAGGAAAAAAGAAATTGCAATGTTCTGGTGTTTTAAGACTGCAGTACTATATCAGCTAAAATTGAGCAAGGGAATACCTTGGTAAGGTTATTCAAAATATACTGTTGCCTTTCCAAGTTATTAAGTGTTAAAAAAGATGTATCAGACAGTCTTAGAACCACACTAAACTGCTTTAGGTTATCTCTAGAGACAACTGAAAGACAAATATTCATATTTTATCATATGTATACATATAAATAAATACAGTTATCCGTGTATATGAAAGAGATCTATATTTGAACAAAAATAATTTAAAAGCAGATGATTTTTGTGTTCCAAATGCATTTTATTTAATATTGATTTGATTTTCTAGGGAATGTACTTGTTCCACTGCTTTTTGCGTTTGATTTAACGGATGGTAATTTTGATTCTGTATGTGAGGTACATGGCATGGTGGGTGAAATGGCTGATAAATAGGGAATTCAACTGAATAGGAAGTATATTTCATTTTACAATTCAATGTCTATTTAAAATATTCTTGTTCAAGGGGGGAAAAAGCATTTTAACAAGGCCTGTTGATTTCATCACCAGCTGTCTTTCGAGATACAGTCATCTACAGTAAATATTTAATTATAATGATTGCCCCATTTTTCTCTATATATTTTAATGTCTCACTCATTTAATATAATTTTAAATTGGAAGACAGGTTTCTCAGGCTCCCTTTGTCCTGTGCAGGGGGAAGGGACAGGGAGAGAGCTAGATGAGCCCCAAGCTGCCTCTCCTCTCTTGTCCAGCAGCTCTGCCTGACAGCTGCCCACAGGTGCAGGGGCATCTCAGCCCAGCTGGGAATCTGTGTTCCCCTGTCCAGCTGCTCCTGGAGTATCCCCGAGCCTGCACAGCCCTGCCCCGTGGGGAAGGACACAGGGGCAGGACAAAGCCCCATGGTGGGGGCAGGTCAGAGGTGCTGCCCAAGCCATGGCTCCCTCTAAGCTGCCAGAACAGCAGCTTTCACCCTTCCCTGCGGGGGACCAAAAGGTGACATGAGGATGTAGGACATGGATATGTCTCCGTCCATTCCCTGCCCAGGGAGGCAGAGGCCATTCCCAGGGTGGCATGTGCATGGCTGGGAACCCCTCCTGCCCTACCATGGGATGTGGCACCACGATTGACACAGGAGGAACCTGCAGTCAAATTCACAATTGAGTGTGGGCTTCTTGTTACCGAGGTGGGAAATCCACAAAAGCATCCTCTGTGCTGCAGCCCACCTTCAGGGGAGGTGACAGGTGGCAGCACCTTCCCCCTTTGCTTTGCACCACCACCCCAAAGTGCAATCACACAGCTGATGACAGAACCAAAAGAAAGAAGTTTCTCCACAGTTGCTTGGGAGATTGTGGAGTCTCCACCCATGGACATACTCAAAAGCCAAAGGAACATGGTCCTGGGCAACTTGTTCATGCTCAAGCACGGGAGCTGGACGAGAGGACCCTCACAGATCCTTCCCAACCTCAGCCATTTTGTGTGATTCTGTGCTTTGGTCTGGCTCCTAAAACACCTGAGCTCAGCCCTGATGCCTCCTGGCAAGGATTCTGGGGCAAGGGATGATCCCAAACTCCTCCCATAGGACTCATCACTAAACATGTTCCCAGTCCAGAACACTGCATGTCAGACACAGTCAGAAGAAAAAAAAATATCATTTCACTACAAACATCAACTGCAGGGCTGGGGGGACTGGCCCAGGAGTCACAGGGGTTCAACAGGTGACAGGAAATCGGCACCTGCAACAACAGAGTGAGAAAGCACTGACAAAACCACAAAGGCAGGAATTGGTGCTTAGTTTTAGCTTTGGTTCCCTCTCTTTGAGGAACACAGCTGAAGAGGAGCTGTTTACGGCCCAGCAGAAAGAGCTCTTGCTGGCTAGAACTTCAAGAAAGAGGGAGTCTTAGAGAAGAGAAAAAATGGTCAAGAATAAGAGGAAAATAAAACCATTAGGGCAGAAAATATCATTGAAGAGAGATCTCTCTGAAGAGACATTGGGTCAAAGGCCACAAACATTCCAGGTCCAACAAAAGGACATGGACTGGGAGGGCATCCCTCCATAGGAAGGTTAAGAGGACACAAGCTGATTTATAAGCCCAGACGTAGTGGAAAACATAAAAAAATGCTTGTAAGTAAAAAAACAGAGAAAGATTAAATGTTTCCTTTAACCTCCTCAAACTACATTAACATGGTTCCTGAGTGAAATTACACTGCTGAAAGTGGACCAGGTCACTCCAAGATATTTCATGAGCTGAATTCAAGGCTTCCCAGGTTGTTTTAATAATATAAAAGTTTTTATAGTCTGATGAAATCAGTTTTATACCTGTACCATAAAAAACCCACACAATGTTTGAAAGAGCAAAGGCACTGCTCGATGCATATTGCTCTGGGAAACCTGAGAGAAGCCCAGGGGAGAGTGGGAAAGCAGCAGTGATGAGAAGTGTACACAGTTATTGTAGTACAGCACACCAAAGCTGTTTAAGAAGCCAGGTAAACGCTGTAGCAGACGAGCCTGGAGGTTATAACAGGGGCCTTGGACCTGGAAAGTGCATTTTCCATGAAGCTCCAAGAGCAAATATCATGATTTGGAGTCAAAATAAAACCCATGAAAAGGAAAAGAAGAAAATGAGCTCAAAAAAAAAAGAAAAAAAAGAAAAAAAAGAAAAAGAAAAAGAAAAAGAAGGAAAAGAAAAACATGGAGATTTGGTCCTTTCAGGTCAAATGCTATGTTCGTAATGCCTGAGCTCCCTTCTACGCTATCATTTCAAGGAGAGATAAAGATAAAACACTTCAGTAGGCAATATGAGTACAAATCTGAAAAACACCTCAGATCCAGGTTTTCAAAGATATCTATGGACAGAATAGCTACATTAAAAAAAAATTCAGGTATAAAGTGCTTTCATATCTCCCTTTTAAATTCATCAGTGCCATGTAGGTGATTTTCAAAGTCTTGCTAAAATCTCAGCTATATTTTTAAGCATTGAAGTACCTTGGAGAACATGGGCCAACATCTCTTAGAATCTTTCCAAAATGAAATGCAATTTCTTGTGTTCACACAATAGCAATTTGAACCCTTCCTGCACCAAAATAAAGGGCCAAAAGCAGAGTTTAAAATAGTAGTATATTCCAGTTGTGCGATTCCATGTAAATAAACAGAACCCTGAAGAAATACTAGTTTTTTTGAAATTTCTTCCAGGAAATTAAGTAAAGTGGACTTACATGGTAGAAGAAACATAAAATGAGTTTTTTATCCATTTATTCATTATGTTAAATTATTCAAGTTGATAATGGAATTTTAAAAATGCATTCCTCCCAAAGGTTTCTCCCCTACACATTCTCAAATAAATCCTGTGCAACCCAAAACTGTTTTCCTCCTGCATCCCATAATACGTCCCACAGCCCAGGGACAGGCCTGGGAGCAGCCATCAAGGTGTTATTTGGTCTCCCCTTCCTACTGATACCTTGAGGTGGCCACCTAAAAACACGGGCTAGACAAAATTAAGAGAATAAAGGTAGGTATTTATTTGAAGGGCCTTCAAAGGTACACCCTGGGCAGTCAAAAAGGCTATACCCAATATGGACGCTGGGTCACCGGTTCTTCACACTTTTATAAGTTTGGTCCATTTGCATATCAGGGTTAATTCTCCAATTATAACTTCAATTAATAATGTAATTACCTCAAGATTGCCCCTCCTCTTCAGAGGCTTTTAGTTTAAGCATTTTGGGGCCTGGGACAACAAGGTGTCCTTGAAGAGCAAACATAGAGAGGTTTGTTATGTCTAACCGGCATGAGAGAACAGCAGCTAACAGGCCACACGAACCTTCAGAATTACACACTAAGCAGTACAGGATTTGAAAACTATGAAAGTTAAAACCTAAGGCATCACTGCCATTGTCTCTCTGAGCTCCAATGTGGGTGTACAGAAGAGTTATTATCACATAACCTAGCAGGTACCTTGAATAAATGTAATATGAAATGCAATTATGCTTGACAATACATCTACAAAGTAAAGAACATTATAAAGTCACATCAACTTTGGCTGCAAAATTATTTAATTGTATTTCTTTATTAATATTCTAAAAAGTGTCTATATGGAGAAGTACTTAAATTGTCACAAATATAAACAGGTGTTATGCATGTTCAAATGTGCATATTGTTCTTGTATCCCTGGGAGGCTTTATTAGTGTCCTACCCTGACAGTCACAGCAGAGGCACTATGCGGTGGTGTACCTAAGTTTTCAGAAATTCCTGGGTGGAATTACTTCTCTCAGCATGCTCAGAACCACAGCAGTCAGGTCATCACATTTTCAGCATAAGTCTTGCTCTTCCATATTTCTGATTAATGAATTTTGCTTTATTGTTCACTCTATCAACTACTTAAAATTTAAGCCTGCTATCAGATCAATACAAGCCTTTCTAGTGTTCATTATTCAATTCTTAAATGTTTTCCCTTCCTTATCTTTTTTCTCTGTCTTTGTTAGGTGTTTTAAGCACTTTGGAGATGCACTGTAAAGGCCCTTGCACACAACAGAATTATTTTCCAAAGTTTATGTTTTAACTACCTTCCTTTACAGTACTAAGTGAAAAAACCTGGAGTTGTAAATGCCAGAGTAACTTTGAACAACTTCTGTGTCCCAGTTAGATCACCCAGGTCCCCTACAGATTGCATGATCACAGATGCACCTTCATAAGTGATAACCATGATATATTTCTGTGATGGGTTACTCCTTTGATTTGTATGCTGGTTAAGGTAAAGTTAATTAAAGTTAATACACTTCAGCCATGTCCCACAACCAGTTTAAAGACATAATGATTTAACCCCCATAAAAAAAAAAATTATTCTAAAATACATTGCACTGCAGTGACATTAGAGTTGTATATATAAAAGTAGATATACGCACAACTTTTTATATAGGTATGTATATAATATATTATGAAATATATATTTTATATATATATATATAAACCCCTAAGCCCATAAGCAAGAGGTAACAACACATCTTTGTGATGATTAATGGCTTTGGCAAATCTGCTATGGGGTTTTGTCACAAGAAAATTGTCTGAATATCTTTACTCAGAAGGCACACCACGTTTAGCCTCATTTATCATAATTAGCTTAAGCTATTTCAACATTATAATGAAGGCTAGGGAATCAATTTAATTGTTTATTTATTTTAGAAAAAATATTTTCCATGTGTCATCATATCTACTTTGCACTTGACCTTTTAATCAAAACGCTCACAGTCATTTCTTTTCATCCCATATTTACTTACCGATTACTTTTGCTCATGATTTGTGTGTTGCCTGAGTGCTAAGTAACCAACAGCCAGAAGGGTGACTCATTAGCACAAAACACAATTATTGTCCTGTTTTAGGAGATAACTGAAACAAAATCCTGATGCAGGACTGACCTCTTTGCATCTTCCCTAAGTCTATGGAGCTGCAAATCATAATCAGAGTGATGGGATTGAGGGACTGAGAGGAAGTGCCTGAGCCCATGTCAGAGATAAATAACGTAGTTGTGCTCTAAAACCTTTCTTCTTTTTGTGATGGTTGCAGCAATTAAGCTATATGAAAACTCAAAATCTGTGCAGAAATATAAATCCTCTTCTTTGGGAAAAAAAGAAAAACAATCAAATACAGAGCTAGGTATCTATTCTGAAGCTATCTTTGAAAAGAATTAATCAGAATAAATACTTTGGAAAAAAAACAACCTAGAACATAGAATAAATTTTACATAAGCTTTACTTCAATACAGAGTGCAAAGTCACAAGAAAAAAAAGGTTTTCCAATAAGCATTTTGCAAAAAGAAGTAACTTGCTCCCCTGATATTGCTGATCAGTGTTGCCCTGCAATGCCTCCTTACCAGGTCAAACCTGAAAATCAGATTTCTCATTAAGTAAAGATTTTTTCCAGCTGAAGGAAAAGAAAAAAACCAAAAAGTATCTCTGTAAAGTTTTTTAAAAGTTCACCCAAAGGAGTATTTCAAAGGCTGGACTGGAAAGAAACATGGTTCAGTACAAGCACAGGTAGTTACAGAAGCACTGTAGGCAATGCAATCTTTCTCTTATTTAATATACATGAAGAATATTGATAGTGAAACTCAATAGTGGACAGAGAAAAGTACCAAAAATTAATCTGAATAAAATGAAGGCCATCGATCACTGTCAATACCCATGAAAGGCCATTCCCCAAAAAAACCAAACCCAACCAAAACCCAGATTAGTATATTTGGGGAGATAATTGAAAGGCAGAACAATAAATCTGCTTTAATAACCGTTTGGGTCAAATAGAAATCAGGCAATAGAAGTCAGATAGAAAAGAATCAGTCTAATAAATCCATATTTTATAAATAATGAGACCATACAGGATATCCATCACATAACATATGACTCAGAAAAAAAGTGCAGAGTTTGAAGGAGCCACGTTTACACTGTCTAATAAAACAGTTTGAAAATGAGCAGACTAGAAACAAAGAAATTAAATTCAAAATTTTTAAAAAGTGAAACAGCCCAACTTTCCTTGAGAAGGAAATACTATATATATGATTTCCAGCTTCTGAATAGTACAATTCAGTAATACTGCTGGAAACTTTTTACTGGATAATTAATCTATTATCCACTGACATAGATGCGAAACAGAGGTGTGCAGACATAACTTGTATTGATATTGAATTGAGGGACATAGGAGAACAGAGATTTTTACCTGAAACCTCTTCTAAAGAAATTTTCTCTGCACTTTAATTTACCTAGAGTTGGAAAGCTAAAGTGCATTTTATGTCTTCAGCCTGAGCAAAAAAATGAAGGATCCATTATTAGACACAGACAAAACAAAATTTAGCTATAGACTTTGTCATTATTCTTGATGATTTTTTTTCTTATTTACACAAATGTGCTCTCATAAAATTTATTTTTATTATCCTGAATTATTTATAAATAAAAATGCCGAATCATAAAATTGTGGTAACGAATATTTAAATTAATATGAAGCCTATTCACAATATACCATTTTAAAGGTGTCCCTTTTTAATACCTTTTAAAAGGTGTTAAAGAGTTAGAAAGGGTAGAACTTCCTTACATTTTAAAATTATTAAAGTACTTATGGTGAACAAAGCCTTAAGAGGCACAAATATAAGTCCTAAGTTTACATAAATTATGTCTTGGAATGTTGCATAAGATCTTTAGGCAGTATTTAACTTTCTTTCCCCATATTCTGAAAGAAAATTACAGATTTAAATGGTACTAATGTTAAGGGCAAGATCAGTCTTAAATGGATTTGATTATGGTGATTGGAATGTATCCTTTAGTTTACCAGTCCTCTTCGAGGCACAGGTCTGACTTTGCAAATCAAGAGATACCCTTGCTAATTTGCTAAAACACACCAGAAACCTGGCCTTTAGCCTAATTCCTCTGCAAGACATGTAGAACGAGTCTCTTAATAATCACCTCAGGAAAATATCATCAGCTCTCCATCTCTTTTTTATTATTATTTGGTCGTTCCATGCCTTAGCACAACTGGCCTTCTTTTCTGCCGCTATCACCTCAAGAGTTCAGCAGGAAAGGATCATTAAGCTATGAGCATTTTCTACTTTAAAAAAAAAAAAAGACAAATTCTACACTAACCATAAAGACAAACAAAAAGAGAACTTCTCTAAATGTACCTTTAATCTGAGGGAGAGAGCTGTCTAAATGCAAATGAATACACAAATATCTTTACAGATCTGTGTGAAATTTGGTACTTCCAAAACAAGACCTGATAACCCAATTTCTGTGAACGCCATCCTGTGAGAACTGTTTTTAGAGGGGCAATACTGGGGAAACTTTGAGGAAAAAAAGCATTATAAAATATATTGATATTATAGTACAGCAGTATGTCAGTGATAAAAATGTAGGTAGCCCTATAAAATACTCACAGAAATACCTATATCAGATCTCTGTAGCACATGAAATTCCCAGGTGTTCCACTGAAGAACGGTGTGGATTTCCTTCCCTGCTCTCCAACCTCCCTTCCACAGACAGGTATCAGACCACTGTAGCAGCTTGGTACTTCAAAGGAGGGAAAGGGAATGAGAGTGAGCTGCCAAAGTCGATTCAAAGAATGAACAGCAGGAAAAAAGGAGAACAACCTGGATTTGACACACTTCAGTTCACTCTCTGACACTTCCTGCTTCCAAACAATTACAAGAAAAAATTTTCTGAAAGCCTTTATTCAAACTAATATTCATGTGCTTAAAAAATGGCAGGAACCAGAGAAGAAAATTTCCTAATTTTTGTCGCTATGTGAAAATAACTTTAAATCATTTTTTGCATAAATAATACATAAATCCTGTACATCAACTTGAAGACGGCTAAAGGGAGTGTGGGATGCAACCAGCTGGTCCCAGTTTCCCCTTTCACCTGTCATGAAGAGTGCACATTATCCATGAGACTTAATCAAATTCTGATGACGGATGTTCAAATATTGGATATTCTCCTTTCTCTATTCCAGATTAAGGAAAAATACTGAAATATTAAATTCATTTGAAAAATGAAACTCATCTGAACTGTTGTTTGTGTCTTTGAAAAGGGCAGCTTTCAGAGGAGCAAAATAGTCAAAGGAGCTGCTTCCATAAATTTAGCATCTCACAGAGACAATGAATGGATGGAGAATTCCACTTGTCAAACTATTTTTTTATGGCTGCTCTGTTAGACTGCAGCTGGTAGAGTTGATAAACAGCCAGCCCACAAATCTCCACACTTTTACCACTCCATTTGAGAAGCTATTTGTGCCCAAGATGCAGTCAGTCAGCCCAAAGAACTGAAAAAAAATAGACTCGTCAGCTCTCCCGAAGCAGCTCGCCTGCTGAGCCACGGAGGCTACATTGTTCTTCAGAATTATCTTGGTCCTTTTCTCCTCGTTGAAGTAACAGAATGTGCCCAAACCACTATGACAAATAAACACTCTCTGTCATAACTCTTCTCCCACTACACTCAAACCTTCTGATAACATTGATAAGATTGCAAAGTGAAATGTGCATTTTGGCATTGGAAAGAGTTTTTGACTTTTCCACTGTCCTCCAAATCTTCTCTCTGTATTTTTCATGCTGGTAATTGCCTTGGTTTTGCTTCATGGAAGGGAAGTTCTCTTGCATTTAACTCTCTTAGCTTTGAGCAATGTCCGGTGTATAAGAGTGACCAGGGTTATTTGCTCATTTTGTATAAACACCAGCTGAAATGCCAGGACTTGATTCCAGCCTCACTTCTCCTTGTTTTACAGCACGACAAAGAACCAGCCTTCATTACTTCTGTGGTGTGCCAATAAGATGACAGAGTTCAAAACACATCATCCTATGCACGAGTCTAATTTATTCCTCTGGATTACTGGGAAACTGACTTTGTCATGAGCTCATACCTATATACACAGTCTATATGGGATTTTTATTTTTTCCAGAACTGGAACTCTGCTTGGCTCTACTAGATGTCTTCCCCCCACACTTGCAGACTCAAGCCTTATCTAGTTGGAGTTTATGGCAGATAAAATAATCCCATTTCACCAAGTGTTCAATCTCACTGTTAGTTCAGGCAGAGATTAGAGTCCCACTCGGCACATTGGGGTGGGTCATGTCCCATCAGCGCTTTCAGTATAAACTCTAGCCTAAAAATTCTTTCAAAGATGAAGCATGATTGGTATATAAGTTCCATACTTTAAAGTCTTTAATATAAAGTTCAAAACAGTTTGATTATTTTTAAACTGTAAGAAGAAGAATAAAAACAAAATAAAACCAAAACTCAGTTCTCACTGTTGACTACACACACAGCACAAAGGATTTTTGCTCTTTGAGGTTGAAAGTCACTTCACTTAGACTCTGATTATTAGATTCACTTGAAGTCTCAGGTAGGTGGAATGAGAGTTGCTGGGGGAAGAAAACCTGAAAATTAGGAAGAGGACACAGAAAGCATGACAGAGCAAAGGGAAAGCTGAACTCATTTTCCCCAACTATAAAAGCTTGATGTACTAATGGTATGAGATAAAAGTGTCAGATTAATATCTCAGTCTTACTTTTGAGTCTTTTCCTGGGTGATGAATCTCTTCTGTGACAAGAATAAGGTGTTTGCATTTCAGACAACCATCCTGAGTGACACGGATTATATTAATGCCATCAGCATTTCGGGTTGAGTTGATTAGCATCCAACCCAGACAAATGACCTGGTAGACTGCGACCATCACAGCAGGACTTCTGATTCCAGCACTGCTTCCAGAAGGCAGGCAACTTAAAAATGTTCAGCCGGAAAACTTGGCAGACTCAGTTTCATTCAGGCAGGCTTACTGAGGAACTTTCTAGATCAATATAGTCAAAGAGAACGTACATAGGAGTCTCCCTTCTAATTCCAGCCTGCAAGAAAACTACACTTAGAGATACTGGCATTTGTTTTAGAGCCTGGTTTGAGACATGTTTCTCTGTTGTTTGCAAAAGATCAAACTGCTAAAGAAAGCAGCCTATTTACACTTTTGATTGCAACCTTTGCCCAAGCTGCATGGCAGAACTATTTTTCTCTGGCAGGTAAAGCCCTATGGAGGAAACCAATTGACAGAGACTATATTCTAAGAGTCAGGTAAACTCTTTACATGGCTGGCTGGATCATATTCTTCCTTGGCACTTGACATACCAAAAATACAATAGGATTAAAAAAAAATCATTGCACTTTGTATCACTGATGACTAGAAAACCTTTCAAATCAGAGGAGGAGCTTCCACCTTCAGCAAACAGCATGTTCTCTGCAATCAAGGCATCCAAGCTGTTGATAGAGAACAAACTTCTTGTAAAAATCTTTCAGAGGGCTTATTAGTTTAGAGGCTGCAGTGGTAATCCAGATTCAAACACCTGCAAAAATCACAAGGCTTTGAAATTGCCTGAAGTAGCACCTTTCTGGATGATAAATGTCCTGTTGGTGGGTGAGAGAGAATTCACAGTCATGAGTTCTCTGGTATCTATTCCTTGGTTACTCCTGCCTGGCCCTTGGAGCATTTTCTGCTACAGCAAGTGCTCTAATATCTCAGATCTCAGCTTTCTTCTTCCTGCTACTAGAAACCAGTCAGGATTCTTTTTTTCATTAATTGTCATATATTCTCTCTGCATTTCTGCCAACAGCAGGGATGTGCAATGGCCCTAATGAATTTTGCAGGCTCCCTTGAAAAAGAGCCAACTCTTTTAGCTACTTCATCTGAATACAAGTTGCATCGATTCCCTCACAGGCCAGTGAACATACTACTAAAAAATCTGACCTAGCAACTTCTTGCGGTATGGATTCGTAGTGAGATAAATTGTGATAAAACCTTATTTTGCTAGGTTTTAAAAGAAAAATAGTTAGACTATGCATAAAGCAACCTTCTTTAGCAATAGGAAAAAGAAAAACTGTCAGTGAAACAGACAAAGTCATGCTGCACATGTGCTGCCAGACCTTCAGAAAGAATTGGAAATTTGTCCTCAAAACCTTAAACAAGGCAGGGGAGTGCCTTTGACACTGTTTCCTCTGCACATGGGAGTGCCTCTACCTCCAGAAAGCAGGCTGCTATTAATTGCAGGATAGCAAGGAGTTTTAGAAGGAAATAAAAATTTAACTGGAAGTTAGTCGATACTTGTTGTTGATACTTTTTAGTTTTTTTATCTCGTTGCTGTTTCCAGTAAATTGCTCTTATCTCTTCCCATGATCTTTACCTTTTTGTGTCCCCAGCTCTCCTGTGCACACCACCACAGGAGGAGTAGGGATGTGTGAGTGAGCAGCATATGGTCTGGGGTGTTTCAGTGGGAACACTAAATTGGGGAATACCGTTCCTAAACCACGATAATTTGTTGTACAAGAGTTGAGACTTGTGACAAGATGCTGGTGATGTTCTCAAAGATCTTGCCTGCCCTGAGCCCGGCTTGACCTCTGTGGAGCGGCTCCACGTGCACAAACTCAAGAGAGGAGTTTGCAGAAGATTAGGAGGACTGTTACTTCTTTCTTGTTTCCAATTCAAAATGGCTCTTATGAACACGAGAAGAAAAACTATCCCTAGTACTGGTTTCTCAGCTCGTATAGATGAGAATGAGTGAGAAGTTTACCATGAGAGGCAGTGAGATGCCTAAGTTTGGGCAACAGAAATAATGGAGAGGCTGCTACAGTCCAAGACTGTGCTGAAACCTCTGACTAGCATTTCCCAGTCAGCACACACAGAATAGTCATCTAAAGAGAAGAACCACTGCGATTCAGATTATTAAAAAAACCCCAAACCAACAAAACTGAAGTAATTTTGTGGCTATTTTTGCCAAAATGCCAACATGAAAACAGCTTAATTTTCTGAGATTGCATGCAGAGCCTTGCACTGACAACACATATTTCACACTTAGCTTTTACATTTTGTATGTAACAGCATGTAATCCACTGCAGTTTTATTTCACAACCTTAAAGAATTTCACACACATTTACTAATTACTCCTGACAAGACTCCTCTGAGGTAGGTGTGAATGTATAATTTGCATTTTATAGGTGAGGGATTTTAGGCAGAAGAATATATTCCTGTCTCACACTTCTGTAAGTCCATTGAAAAATAAATCTCTCTTAACTAAGGGAGTTCCAGACTTGACTAAACCAATTAATATCAAGGTTCAGTGCTGGACATTTTGTTCTTTTTTTGGCATCTGTGCTCATTCTAAAATATCACAATAATTTCCTCTGGTTCCTGTATGAAAACTTCCAGTGAGGGTCTCTTCCTTTCCTGAGAAGCTGCTTGAAACCTGACACAATATGAGCCCTTGAGGAAACCAGGGCTTTGGGTTTAATGTCCCTAAAAGCTGGCAAACACTTTCCAACTAGGCATGGTTGGAAGTTTTTTGATGGATGTGCCTTCTCTGGCAGAGACACTGCAGAGGGATAAGACATCTCCAGCAGAACTGCTGGCAGGGATCAGGCAGGGGAAACCTGGTGGGCCCTCTGGAGTGGCACCAAGCAGCTGGGACTTCTCAATTCCCGACTAGGGGAGCACGGAATTCCCTGACTCTTAACCCTGTCCCTGACAGCTCCTCACTTAGGAAGCTGCTGGGCTCCACAGACTGCTGAAGGAGACACATCTTTAGCCTGCTCTGCTTCCCAGGCAGTCACCACACACTTGTAGCTCCAGGGGAGATTATGTAATTGATGAAGTACCTGGGAACAAGTATAGACCCATTGCTTAAAGACCCACACAAGGCATTTCACTTTGTTTCTCACATAAAATCCTTTCCACCCAAAATTTCTTTACATAATAATGCTTTTTAAAATAAAATATAGATTGTTTCATCCCAATTCAATACTTTATATATATATATATATATATATATTTAATACTAAAGGAAAATTATTGTTTTCATCAACAATCCATTCAGGAAGATATCATATTTCTTAATTCAGAACATCTAGAACTGCATTTAAGACTACTAACATTTCAAATAAATTGCTTATTTTGTTTACTAATACCCAGACTTTGCATCAAGCTTAATTCTAATGCTGAAAGATGGAGAAGTTGGAAAACTTAGGGAAGGAAAAGCGGGAAAAAAATCTCTTATTACACAAGGGAAAGTCTCGATTTTGCTTTTTTACTGTCAGCAGTCTGTATCCAGCTATGAGGATGATAGCTCATGCGTGCCTACATAAACACAGTTGAACTTGATGAGGCTTTTGTGGATAGAATTTTTCCTATTTGGTCTTATAACTTGATAGATTTCCAATTTATCACACCAAAATTATTACAGCCTCTGTGCTTCCAAACTCGTGTTTAAAAAAAAAAAAAAAA